>LOJH01036684.1:4923-15455 GCA_001685095.1 Ellobius talpinus | reverse complement strand
TCCTCCATTTCTTTAAGGGAGTTTTTCACTTCCTCTTTAAAGGTCTCCATCATTAAGTTACGTTTAAATTAGTTTTCTTCTATATTTTCTGGGTTAAGATGATCAAGTCTTCCTGCTGTGTGCTCGCTGGGTTCTGGTGGTATGTGTTGCTTTTTAGGATGTTGGAGGAGTGCTTGCATTGGTGCCTTCCCATCTCTTCCTTCAAGTCTTATGTCTCTTATGTCTACCAAGAATTGGTCTTCAAGAAGCTTGCAGGGAACTGCACGTTGGGGGCGGGGTAGATGGCTGTCTAGCAGCCAAGCTCCCTGCTGGTGCTAGGAATGCCTAAGACACCTGTGGAGGAGTGTGGGCCCATATTTCATACAAAATATTTATAGGCAGGCTCACTGGCCACTAGGCAGCTGCAATCCTGCCAAACAAGCAAGATAGCCACCTAACAAAGGCCAGGAAGTATGGCTCCTTCTCCTTTGTTAAAAGGTAGATTGCCTGGGGAGAGGTGTTTTCCAAAGCTGGTGACTTAAGTTGCAGGTGTTTCCCTAGCCCTGCATCTCCTGGAAAGAGAATATTAATGAGTATCCACCTTGGTTTACTTGGGGGATAAAAGGTGTTTTGTATAATAAATGCAGGCAGATCTTTAGGACGGATGAAGCCCAAGATGCCCTTCCATGAAAAAACAAACAAACAAACAAAAAACTAAGAAAGTGCAAGATTTATTGAGCTTTTGTCAGTTTTAACCAAGCTGTATTTAAATGGAGGCAAATGAATGATGGAGGAAGATGTGAGTCTTTAAAAGCTATGCTATGTAGAACTCAAAGATTTATTTAAAATATTTAGAGGTATAGTATCAAAGGCTACTTGTCTTTTTTTCAAAGTACTGGCATTTATACCAAGATGTAATAACATCTGTGATCAAACATGTTTGCATTTCAGAGAAAATCAACAAAAACTCTGAGTTACTAGGACCTTGTGTTGTTTAATCACTCTACAGCACAGGCAAAGTCCAGCCAGTTGTACTGAGCAATGGTCTTGATAAAACAGTAGAGGCTATTGATTGATTAAATATCAACTCCTGAGTTCATGCCTTCTTTGTATTTTGTGTGCTGAAGGGGAATGCATAAGAGAGATGCCTTTGCTGCTTGACAAATTATCATGATGCCACAACAAAGAGCACTGAAATATCTTTTTAAATTCTGTCAAAAATCTTGTGTTATAAAATATTTTCCCCTTAAAAACAATGGACAGGCGCTAACTCAGGTGTAAAGCAGACACGTCCTCAAAATGAATGATGAACTCATACAATCCCTTAAAAAAGACAGCCAATAATATTTATCACCCATGATAATATTTGAGCTTTTAATAAAGATTTTCATAACTCATTGAAAGACCAGTTCTCCAAATAACTGGTGGATAATGATACAAACCAAATATGGAAAATTATCTGCTCATTGTCACACACAACATACTGAACTTTAATGTAGCAGAGTGAAAAAATCTAATGAATCCAAGATTTTAGGTTCTAGACTGTCCCATTCTGTGGACTACCTTTCAGTTTTTGAAAAACTTCTTCAAGACAAAGAATACGGCAAATAAGATAAAATGGCAGCCTACAGGATGGGAAAAGATTTCCATCAACTCCACATCTGACAGAGACTGAATTTCGAAGATGTAAAAAGAACTCGAGAAATGAGGCATCAACAAACTAAATTAAAAATGTTGTATAGCTCTAAACAGAGAATTATCAGTAAAAGGAAACAAATGGCTGAGAAGCAAAGAAATATTCAGCATTCTTAGCCATCAGGGAAATGCATACCAAAACAACTTTCAGATTCCATCTTACACCTGTCGGAATGGTCAAAAACACAGGTGACAGCTTATGCTGGCAAGAATGAGGAGCAAAGGGAACACTCCTCTATTGTTGATGGAAGTACAAACTCATACAGACACTTTGGAAATCAATATGGTGGTTTCTCAGAAGATTGGGAACAGATTTACCTCAAGACCCAGCTATACCACTCCTGGCCATATACCCTAGGGAAGTTCCATCCTACCACAGGGACACTTGCTCAACTATGTTCATAGTAGATTTATTAATAGTGGCTAGAAGCTGGGAACAAGCTATGTTGTTTCCTCTAATGAACAAGAAAATGTGCTTCATTTATTATCCAGTGGAGAAGTACTCAGTTGTTAAAAACAATGACATCAGGAAATTTGCAAACAAATGGATAGAATTAGAAAAAAAAATCCTGAGTGAGGTAATACAGTCCCAGAAAAGCATACATGGTATGCATTCACTTGTAAGCGGAAATTTGTTGTAAAGTAAAAAAAAAAAAACAAAAACAAAAAAACAATCATGCTAGGGTTCACAGACACAGACAGGCTAAGTCAAAAAAAAAAAAAAACGGAATTGCAGGAGTGTGCCATAGGTCTTCTGCGTATATGTTGAAGCTTGGTGTTCTTGTGAGAGACTTGACAGTGACAGCAAGGGCTGTGTCTGACTATTTTGCCTACTTTTGAGACCCTTTTCCTCCTCCTGTGTTGCCTTGTCCAATGGTGATGTGATGGTATGTGCCTGGTCTTGTTGTAACTTGATATTCTTGTTTGGTTGATGTCTCTGGGAGGCCTCCTCTTTTTGAGGAGAGTCAGACAGTAGGGTGTGGAGTGGAACTTGGGAAGAAGGGAGATGGGGGTATAAACTTGGGAAAGAGAAGGGAAAGAAATTCACAGTCGGTATGTAATATATGAGAAAAGAATAAAAAATTTGCTTCTATATTCAAGCTACACTTTAAGAAAATATTATGACTCAAGTTTTATACAATATCATAGACTATTCAGATATTTGCATATGAATATACATTATTCTTCTTGAAAACGAAGGACTAGCTATGTCTTAAAAGCTACATGTGTGATCAGATTTTTTCTAAATCTCAACAACAACAAAACATTAGAATGAAAAAGAGATGGCTCAGTGGTTAAGAGCACTGTCTGCTCTTCCAAATGTCCTGAGGTCAATTCCTAGCCAGCACATGATGACTCACAACCATCTGTAATGTGATCTGGTGCCCTCTCGACAAGGGACCTGGTCAGTCATACTCATTAACTTAGACCATGAAACCCAATATGGACAAGTTCAACAGAACTGCCATATGCGGGCTACCCATGCATGCTTCATTATTGCCAAGGCATGCATATACATATATACATACATATATATAACACATATATATGTTTATCTTTATTCTATTAATCTATAACACATAGAAGATACAAAGAATATGAAACAGTAACTTCCTTCTTATTACACATTAAATTTTAAAAGAATATATATATTGTGTTTGTGTGCATATTTGCCAGGTATATGTGGATACCAGTTTGGACAGAAGCAGGTGTCAGATCTCCTTGACCTAGAATTATAGGCAGCTGTGAGAATCCAGATGTGAGTGCTGAGCACTGAACTGAGCTCCTCTGCAAAAGCAGTAAGTGCTTTTAACCATTAAGCTATCTCTGCAGATAAATTTGGACTTTGGCATGTGGTTATATAGATTAGAACTCAAGAATTTACCAATGCTAGGCATGCACTTTATCATTGAGCCACATTCCCAGATAAACTTTGTTTCAATTGCTAATTTCCAATGAAATTTTGTTATGCCTAATGAATTTATTTTAATGTTTAGATAAATATTTAAATATTTTCTCATCCAACATTTAGTGTATAAAATGACAAGGGAATAAAACATATAGGACAATCTTTGGCTTACTTAGTACTTCATGATGCAAAGGGACTTTGAGATCAAAGTTTTAAAAGAAATATGCCAGATAATAGAGAGCAGCTATCATAATTCAAGAGGACTTTGAGAGAAGAACTGGAGAAGTAATGATAGATAATAGAGATATCTGCATTGCATTAGAAAGAATCATATAGCATTGCCAAAACTCTCAAATGTAGAATTCTCCACCTTTTTTTGTAAAATCTTTCTCATTGTTCCTCTGGTTCCATGGAGCCTATTATGGCATTTATCAGAAATTTCCAGGACATCTGTGATGGTATTGTAAAAACAACATTATGCATTTTTTTGGTTATGTACTTGTGGAACATTATTAAGCATCAGTAAAAATGAGTTACAGATTTAAAATTGTAGACATTTACTAGAAAATCTTTCTGTTTTGATATGGAAACAAACAATAAATTCAAATAAAAGTCAGTTGGTAATATCAACTAAGTTTATAAACATTTTTACCACTGGTTTACTTTTAACTATTCTTATACCCTAAAGAAATGGTTACAATTAAATTTTTGTTTTGTTTTGTATTTGAGGGACCACATTTGAATCTTTCACAAGCTAGGCAGGTGATTTACTTCTGACCTACTTTCCAAGATTGAGGACGTTTCTGAAAAGAAAAATCCTCATCTTTAAGTTTAAGGCTCTTTATGGGAAAAGAGGACTGGGAAGGGTGGGGTGAGATGAGAGAGCTGAACCCACAATGAGCAATTTAATGGTAAAGGCATATTCTGTAGAGTATGTTTCAAAGGCAAGACTCAGCCTGTAGAATTCCCATTTTCATGTCAGTAGAACTAGCATGCATTCTGTTAGATCAGCTTCTTTTGAAACGAAAGAGCATCTACCAACACTAGATCTGCATCTCTCAGACAGTAGGGAACAGGAGACCAGTGATTGCTGTCCCTTTCTGATTGGGCATGAAGCACTCAGGTCTCCACAGGCCTACTGATCCTGTGCTGTGCCTTGACACTTATCAACTGACTGTTGGTCATCTTGTTAGCCATGTAGGAATAGGAGACACCTACACTGCCTGGTGTTAATGGAATCTGAGCAATAAGACTTGTAGGAGTAGTGTTCATATAGCTGGATACTTAGTTCTGTTCACATTAATTGAAAGACACTGCAAAATATAGTTCTCCACTGTCTCTCCATGATTTTCTCTATCTTTTCACCTCTCCCTCTCTCTCTGTCACACACACACAAATACACACACACACACACACACACACCATCATTTATGTATGTTTTTATCAAATGCCCTGGTTTTAAAATAGTACCCTAAATCTCAGGACCCTGTGAATCAGACTAAGTGGCATAAAAAAGATGGCCACTCAAAACCTACATGTTATTTGATCTAGAATTGTAGTAAACCCAGGGGTGTTCTTGATACTTAGAGAAACCTCCAAATGACTTCTTGCAGTGATAGAGATAGTTAATAAAACAAACAAACAAACAAATAAACAAACAAACAAACAAACAAACAAATAAATAAATAAATAAAAAGGGCAAATTCTCTCTATTGTAACCCCTCTGCCTTGAAGCACCTGTTTGCTTTTGCATTTGCCAAAGGTTATTGGGACACAGCAGAACGACAGATTGTCGGGAGACAGCATGGCTTCTTGCAGCCCAAGGCGGTCCAGGTGGCACCAGGGAATAGCCTTTCCCAGACTGCCAGGCCTTGTGCTCTTTAATCAGGACTGCTAAATGATCCAGGTGGCAGGGAGCATGGACATCTTGGTACAACACAGGGAAAATAAGTGACCATCCTTTTCCCAACTGTTCTACTGGCCCAGCCTCCTTGAATAGAGATGTCCTCCAGAGCAGAGTGGGACTATTTTAACGAGAGATTACACATCCTTATTATGTGATTGATAAGAATAAAAAAATATTCTTAAGCACACACACATAGACACACTCACCATAATTAGAAAAGGGCAGAAGCAGCCACAAGGTAAAGCATGTCCAGATATTTTGCAGAGGGTTTTCAGTTTTAACCTTTCATATTCTTCAGAAAATGTCTTCCCCAAGGTATTGCTAAAGTTAAGCACTACAACTAAACTTGATCTGAATATTTGTCTCCTGAGGTATATATAAGTCTTCCTGAAGGCTTCTGTAATCTCTATAGAAACCTATCGTGCTTCTTCAACCTTTGGAGTGAAAGTGTGTTTTTTCTTTCTTCTTTTTCTTCTTTCATATATTACATCATCATGTCAGTTACCCCTTCATTCTTCCCTCCCCCAGCTCCCCTCTCTCCCAAATCTACCCCCCATGTGCTTCCCCTCAGAAAAGAGCAGACCTCCCTGGAACACCGTTCAAATTCACCATGGGAAGCTAGAATAAAACTAAGCACATACTATGACATCAATGGTAGACAAGGCAACACAAGAGGAGGAAAATGGTCCCACAAATAAGCAAAGAGTCAGAAACAGCCCCTGTTCTAACTGTTAGAAAACCTACAAAAACAAGAAGCTATTCAGCCATAACTTATATGCAAAGAACCTAGGTTAGATTCCTACAGGCTCCCGGATCTCAGTGAGCCCCCATGAGTCCAGGTCAGCTGATTCCGTGGCCCCTGTTCTCATTGTGTCCCAGACCCTTCTAGTTCTTCCAATTATTCTACTTCCCATTGCCAAGAGACCCTTGCATCCCTTGTTGTTAGCCTCCCTGGGTCTGTGGACCTAGCATGATTATCTTTTATTTAAAACTAATATTCATTTATGAGTGAGTGCATACCATATTTGTCTTTCTGAGTCTGGGTTACCTCATTCAGGATGTTTTTTTGTTTGTTTGTTTTTGTTTTGTTTTGTTTTTTTCTAGTTCCATTTATTTGCCTTAAAATTTCATCATGTCGTTTCTTCTTAACACAAAGTGATACTCCATTGTGTAAACGTACCACAATTGTCCTTATCTATTCTTCAGTAGAGGAAACAAAGTAGCTTGTTCCCCGTTTCTGGTTACTACGAGTAAAGCTGCTATGAACATAGTGGAACAAGTATCCTTGTGGTAGGATTGAGCTTCCTTTGAGTATATGACCAGGAGTGATACAGATGGATCTTGAGGTAGATTGATTCTCAATTTTCTGAGAAACCACCATATTGATTTCTGACCAGACTGTACAAGTTTTCATTCCCATCAGCAATGGAGGATTGCTCCTCTTGCTCCATATCCTTGCCAGCATGAGCTGTTACCTGTGGTTTTGATCCTAGTCATTCTGACAGATGTAGGATGGAATTTCAAATTCATTTTGATTTGCATTTCCCTGATGGATAAGAATGCTGACCATTTCTTTAAGTGTTTTTTGGCTATTTGAGATTCTTCTTGTGAGAATTCTGTTTTGATATATACCCCATCTTTTAAGCTGGATTATTTAGGGTTTTGATGTCTAGTATCTTGAATTCTTTATATGTTTTAGATATTAGCCCTCTGTCAGATGTGGAATTGGTGAAAATATTTTCCTATTTGGTGGGCTTCCGTTTTGTCCCATTGATAATATCCTTTGCTTTACAGATAGTTTTCAGTTTAATGAGGTTTCAACTTATTAATTGTTGATCTTAAGCCCTACGTTATTGGTGTTCTGTTTTTAGGAAATTGTGTCCCATGCCAGCGAATTCAAGGTCCTTCCTCAAACTCTTCCTTTTGTAAATTTTAGACTTAATTCTTTACTGATTCTTTAGAAATTTCATATCATGCACCCCAGTTCCACTCACCTCTAATCTGCCCCTCATCCCTTAAATATCCTCCCCTCAAATTAATTAAAAACCAACCAAACAACAAACAAACAACAGAACTTACCTCGATCCTCCATCCTTTGAATACCTCTTCATTCTTTCTAGTGGCATTAGGAGTTGCAGGGTGTCACAAGGTATATCCCTTTTGTCCAATCAGCCCCACCTGAAAAAAGCCCCGTTTTCTCTTCTGGCACATTCAGTGTATTTGGTTTTATGTTGAGGTCTTTGTTTCATTTAAACTTCAGTGTTGTTCAGTATGATAGATAAGGATCTATTTGCATTCTTCTGCATACCTGCATACTGTATTCAGTAAGACCAGCACCATTTGTTGAAATGCGGCCTTTTTTCCGTTGTATATTTCTTTTTTTATCCAAAATCAGATGTATGGATATATATCTGGGTCTTTGATTCCATTCCACTGCTCAATGTGTCCAGTTAATCCTTTGTTTTTAGTTAATCTTTTAACCAGCCACTTTGCTGAAGGTATTTATAAGCTGTAGAAGTTCCCTGGTAGAATTTTGTGGGTCACTTATGTGTATTATCATATCATGTACAAAGATCGATACTTTGAGAGTGGGCATCTTTGTCTTTTTTCTGATTTTAGTAGACTTGTTTTGATTTTCTCCAAGATCACTCCAAGACTTTTATCGTGAAGGGGTGTTGGATTTTGTCAAAGGATTTTTCTCTGTCTAATGAGATTCTCATATGATATTTTTTCTGTCAGTTTGTTTACATGGTGGATTACATGGACAGGTTTTGTATGTTGAACCATCCTTTCATCTTTGTAATGAAGCCTACTTGATCAAAGTGGATGATATTTTTTGATGTGTTCTTGGATTGGGCTTGCAAGTATTTTATTGAGTATTTTTACATTAATGTTTATGAAGAAAATTAGTCTACAATTCTGTTTCTTTGTTGAATCTTTGTGTGTTATGGGAATCAGAGTGACTGTGGCCTTAAACAGTGAATTTGGCAATATTCCTTCTGTTTCTATATTGAGGAAAATTTTAAGGATTATTAATATTAGGCCTTCTTTGAATGTCTGGTGAAATTCTACACTAAAACCATTTTTATCTGTTTTTTTTTATTTTGGTAGGGATAATTTTAATAACTGCTTCTATATTCTTAGGAGTTATAGGTCTATATAAATTGTTTGTCTGATCTTTATTTAACTTTAGTAAGTGTTATGTCTCAAGAAAAGTTTCAATTTCTTTTAGATTTTCCAATTTTGTGGAACATAGGTTTCTGAAGTAATTACCTAATGAGTCTCTGGATTTCCTCAGTGTCTGTTGTTATGTCCCCCTTTTCTTTACTGACTTTGTTAATTTGAATATCTCTTTCTGTCTTTCAGTTTGGTAAGGGTTTATCTATGTTGTTGATTTTCTCAAATGATCAATTTTTTATTTAATTTATTTTTGTGTCATTTTCTTTTTTTTCTATTTTATTGATTTCAGCCCTCAGTTTAATAATGTCTATTACTATTGGGTTCTTTTTTTCTAGAGCTTTCAGGTATTCTACTATGGTACTAGTATGCAATTGCTCTGATTTCTTTGTGAAGGCCCTTATTGCTAGGAACTTTCATCATGTCCCATAATTTGGGTATGTCGAGTTTATGGAGGTCTTTTATATTTTTCTTTATTTTTGTCTTGACCCAACAGTTGTTTAGTAGAGAGTTGTTAAGTTTCCATGAGTTTGTAGGCTTTCTATTGTTTCTGTTGTTTTTTTTAAATCCAACTGTAACTGTAGTGGTCTAATAGGACACAGGGAGTTATTTCAATTTCTTGTATCTGTTGAGCCTTGCTTTATGACTGTGTATGTGTAATATTGGAGAATGTTCCATAAGATGCTGAGAAGAAGGTATACTTTTGTGTTTGGGTTTAATGTTCTATAGGTTTGTGTTAGGTCCATTTGATTACTAATGTCAGCGCCGTTATTTCTTGATTGAGTTTTTGTCTGGATGACATACCCATTGATGAGGGTAGGATATTGACATCTTCCAGTATTAATGTGTGAGGTTTGATGAATCGTTTAAGCTTTAGCAATGTTTCTGTTAAAAATGTGGGTGCCCTTGAACTTGGAGCATAAATGTTAAGAATTAAAATGGTGTTTTGGTGAATTTTTCCTTTGGTGAATATAAAATATCCTCTTCATCTCTTTTGATTAATTTTGGTTTGTAATCTATTTTTATGATATTAGAATCACTACACCAGCTTGCTTCTTGGGTCCATTTGCTTGGAAAATATTTTTCTAACTCTTTACTCTGAGGTAATGTCCATATTTGATGTTGAGGTGTATTTTTTGTATGCAACATAAGGATGGGTCCCATATTTATCCTGGGTCTTCTTATTCAGAAATTGAGTTCATTGATATAGAGATATATTAATGACCAATGATTGATAATACTTGTTATATTGTTGTTGTTGGGGGTGGTAAAGGTAGTGTGTGTCTGTGTGTGTGGTGTTTCCTTTTTGGGGTTTTGCTGGTGTAAGATTATTTATTGCTTGAAAGTTTGGAGGGGCAGTTAACTTCTTGGGGTTGAAGTTTTCCTTCTAGTACCTTCTTTAAGGTTGGATTTATGGATAGTGTTTAAATTTGATTTTGTCAGGAAATAGCTTGTTTTTCCATCACTGGTGATTTAAAGTTTTGCTGAGAATAGTCATTTGGGCTGGCATCATGGTCTCTATGAGTCTGCAAGACTTCTGTCCAGGCCCTTCTGGTTTTTAGATTCTCCATTGAGAAGTTGAATTTAATTCTAATAGTTCAGTCTTTTTATGTTACTTGGCATTTTCCCTTGAAGGTTTTTTTTATATTCTTACTTTGCTCTGTATGTTTACTGTTTTTATTATTACATGGCAAGGGCATTTACTTTTCAGGTCCAATTTATTTGGTGTTTTGTGAACTTGTAACTTTATTGGCATGTCCTTCTTTAGGCTAGGAAAATTTTATTCTATGATTGTGTTAAATATATTTTCTGAATTTTTGAGCTGATTTCTTCTTCTATTCCTATTATCCCTAAATTTGCTTTTTT
>LOJH01036683.1:2145-15455 GCA_001685095.1 Ellobius talpinus | reverse complement strand
GAGAGAGAGAGAGAGATTTCATTTTTGCTACTAACTGTGGCTCCTGGGACAAACCTCTCATTCAGTCCCCAGTGACCCCTGCATTAGCTCTCTGACCCAGAAGCTCTCTGTAAAGTAACTCTTCTCACTATCTCATCCTACTGGTGGCCACACCTTGGTTGCCTTTGTAAACCATCCCTCTCCACTATCAGAAGCCTGGCGGGACTGTCAATCGAAGAGCTCTGCTGCCTTCAGCTTAGCCAATCAGATTCTCTCACTCACAGGAAATTAAATTTGAGAGTCTGTTCCTTTCTGCTCTCCAATCTGCCCTGCGCTTTCTGAAACCCGGGTTTATTGTTTTGTTTTGTTTCTCTTTCTCTCTTTTTACCCAGCTTTCCCTTGGGATCCATAAGCAACCCGCAGCCTTCTAGTGAATCCTTTGTTTTGCTGAAGTGAAGCAGTCTGTTCAACTTCGCAGAGAACCCCGAGTTTCTGCGAACCAAGATCTCTGATAGAGTGTTCTATATGATAATGATACCATAGTTCCCATTCTTATAAAGCCACTGTGAATGGCCCTTTTGTGACAATCAGGACCATGCTATGGAAGATCAAGAGCATATTTTAATAAGGGCGTCTTTGTTCCAGTAGTGCTAGGAAATGAAAATTCTTCAGTAGGATAAATGGTTATTTGCCATCTTGCCGAAATATCTTAAACTGAAACAGGCTTTGGCTAAAACATTTTCTAAACAAGGATTATTATTTTGGACCTCAAGAAAAGAAAAGGAAAAAAAGGAAAGTTTGGGCTCAGTTTAAAACAGTCCCCACCCCTCAACTCCACTTACCCTTTACACATGAATTTAAGAAAAGTTCAAGTATTTCTAAGAGGACTGGGAATTGTATTCAGATACAGGGAGGAAACAGCTTTGATATCTGATGTCCTCTCTTAGCAGCCACTGTTTTGGTCCTCCCTCATCTCTCTGTGGCAGTTAGTACTGCCTGTTGTCTCTATTGACACCCCTCCTGATTCCAGCAAACAGCTCCTGGGAACCAGGCACTGTACTTGGCTTTTGCCTGCATCACCTCATTTAACCCCTACTATGCCCTTTAATGCCAATGCTATTGTCCCCATTTTACAAAAAGGAAAGGGGAACCTTGGTGAGGTTAAATATCAGGGCTGATAAACCATGGGGTCACTTAATCTGTATCTTCATCGTTAGGTCTCAAACCCAGGACAAATGGCTAACTGAGGTGCCTATGTAACAAATCAAAGCAGACCTGACTGCCAGGTTCTTCCAGCAACCCTCAGTCCCTACCTGTTGCAGGGTATGTACAGCAAACCCTACCCTCTACACTAAACTTCTCCAACTCAGGGGCTGGGCTGCCCTTCCCTATATAATCCAGCCATTTTGGTTACCTGGCGCTTTTGTCTACTCTTTACTGTCCTGGCTCTCCCCTCTCTCCTCCCCCCTCTCTTCACAAGGCCTGGTCCAGGGTTATGTTCACTCTTCAGCCTCCTAGATGGCTCTGCTTCTAGCTATGCTCCCCTTTTATCTATGATAAACTTTCTCCTCCACCATACCTAGGAACAGTCATGACCTCCCTTTTTTCTATCTTCTTTTCATTCACTCGTTTTCCCCAGGTCGTCCTTACACAATGCCCCTTTGCCTTAAATTGAAAACATGCCCAGTCCAAGGCCAACACTGTGGAGTGTTAAGTGAGACATCCTATCTTAAATAAAACAGAAACTCAGCTTGCCGCCCATATCTTGCTTTGTTTCCCTGACTAGACTCTAAGTCTTCCATAGGATTGCCAAAATAGACCCAGTACAGGGAAGGTACTCAAAACATGCTCGAAGATCCTCGAGCTGCTGCTGGAAGCAGAGTCCGTGTGGGGAGGCGGAGAGAAAGTAGGGTGCGGGAAATTTAAAAAGATGGGGAAGGCACTCCCCTTTTTTTCTTAGCCCCTTTCCTGTTGATTTCTGGACCAACGCTCCTTTCTTCTTGGACGAAGAAATTGAAGACCCTGCTTTATTTAACAGTCGCCGTAGGGGAAATGCCATCGTTCTTCCAGAAGGAAGATATGGCCCCGGAACTTGGATTCTGAGATCAGTGCGAGATCCCTGCTTTGTGCCCTGTCCGCCCTGGAGCTGGATTTATCATCAGTTTAGAACAGCTTGGTTACGATGTGTGGTGTGGATGGATGGACGGGCCTTGCAAGTGCAAACAGGACAATCGAGGTTACCTGGCAAAGAGACCAACCCTGCAACAGCTCTCCAGGATCAAGCCTAGGTCTCTCACCAACATGGATAAAAGCACGTAGAGCCTCTCTCCAGAAAATGATGACAAAAATTAAAATCAACCAGCACACCAGGATCCTTGTTTCTTCTGTGGCAAGACCAAGATAATGATGTGGGCCACAGTCATCTGGCACTGTGGTTCCTTCATGACTGGCGGGTCCCGGACCTTCACCACCACCTCTGCTATCACAGTCAAATCAGCCATCAGAAGACTGAAGGAACTGAAAGACCAGTAGAAGTGCTACCATTTGAGCAGCCATGGCCTACAATAAATGAGTTAACTCATAACAAAAGCAAAATAGTGTTGTTAAGTAAAAAAAATGCTCGTAAATCAGTAAATATCCCATAGGGCCCTTAGACTGATCAATCATCACAAAGTAAAGAAAATGTATAAGGAATCCCTTCCTGGGGCTGGGGAATAGCTCAGGGTAGTGTTTGCCCAACAAGTATAAGGTGTGATCCTAACACCAAAGAGAAGGGAAGGGGAAAAGGAAGGGAAGGGGAAAGACAAGAGAAGAGAAGGTAATCTTGGGAAATGAAAACCCTTTGCCAGCCCATTAAAACCAGCCAAGTTTGAAGTGTGGCTAAGCCATCAAACAGAAACCCCAGGAGCTCTGCTCTATCTTCTCCCACCGCCATGCTTTGGCCTGAATTAATGAAGAGCAGAAGCTTCCAGCATTCTCCTGTGATCAGTATAAAGAAGTCTGAGGTAACAGCCATGCCTTTCCCAGGGCAGGTTAGCTTTCAAAGAGCTCGGTTCCAGACAGCACGCTCTCCAGCTCTCCATCACGCGCTCCACCATGCCCTCCACCAGGACAGGGAACATTGTGCTGCTCTATCGCTTTCAGAATGGGAACTCAGCCTTGACTGATAAGAGAGCCGCTCTTCATTTGTGCCTCGACTCCTCACGTAAAAATCCCCAAATAGGCACTTCCCCACCTGCTCAAGTCCTCCACCAGCTTCAGGGGGCTCCCCCAGTACTCCCTGTTGTGTTTGGCCTTGAAGTTTCAGGCTAGGCTTTGGCCTTACCATGGACCAGACAGTGAGCTTGGGCAGAACACAGTAGTTCTTAAAAGTCACAGGGCCTTGTTGGGATGTGATCATGCAGACGGCATGCCTAAAGCAGTGCCAGGTGTGTGATGAGGAGGCAGAAAATGTTGGTTCCTTTGCTGGCTTTGTTCACACATTTTATGTTTAACAGTGAGAAGCCCAGTATCTTCTTGTTTTACCTGGCAAGCATCATCTGAAGGACTCCTCCAACTAACTAGCTAACTTTGTCAACTTAGAAATTGTCATAAAGGGTTACACTCGTGACAGTCTACTCTGATCACCCTTGGGAAAAGGTTCAATATACTCTAAATCTAAGATCATTTATTGCATGTATATTTGATATGTGTGCATGTGTATATACATGTTGGAATGTGTACAGATGCATGTGTGTACTGATGTGTGTGTACAAGTATGCACAGGTACGTAGGTGTGTGTGTACAAGTATGCATGTGTCTGAAGGTTTGTGTGTGTAAGCTAGTGTGTATGTTGGTTTGAAGATGTGTTCTAGTTTCATTTCTGTTGCTGTGATAAAATTCCTGACCAAAAGCAACATGGGGGAAAAAAGGATTTATGTGGCCTAAAACTCTAGATTATAGCCCACTATTGAAAGGAAGCCAGTGCAGGAACTTGAAGCAGGTCATATTATATCCACAGTCAAGAGCAGAGAGACCAGGAATTAAGGCCAACAACTGATAAATGGGGCCTCATAAACTATAAAGCTTCTTTAAACAAAACACAAAAAAGGGGAATTTATCCATGCAGCCTAATTCCATTCATATAGCTTCCTCCTTATGCAGTTCAGGAGACACCCTGCCTATGGAATGGTGCCACCCACAGTGGGCTGTGTTTTCCTACAACAATTAACAATCAAGACAATCCCCAGGAGCTGTGCCCACAAACTTGATCTAGGAAATCCCTCGATTTACTCTCTCCTCTCAGGTGATGCTAATCGTTATAGGTTGCTTCCTCAATCACTCTCCACTTTCACTGTTTTGTAACCAAGGCAGGGTCTCTAACTGAACACAGGGCTTGAGTAGTCTAACTAACTGGATCACCCCTGTCTCTACCTCCTTGTGCTGGTATTGCAGGCAGGCTGTCACACCTACCTGGTGTTTTAAAATATGGGTGCTAAGAGCCCAGACTACAGTTTCCACACTTGCATAGCCAGCACTTTATCCATTGAGCTCTCTCCCTGCCTCTCTTAATCTCCTATTCTTACAAAGATTACTCTGATCATTTATCAAAGGAAACCAGCATCAACTGTGTGACTGCCCAAACTTTCTGTATCTATTTTAAGATTCAATAGAAGGCATGAGACAGGTTTGATCTTGAACAAAGTGAGAAGATTAAACACTACTCTGTCCTTTTTCAGTCCTGGAGGTCAAACCCAGGGTGGCACACATACTAAGCAACTGCTCCAGCACAGATATCCAGCCCCAGCCCCCCTCCTTGCCTAAAAGCTACTCTCTGTAAGCATTTCCAGTGCCTCTTCTGTCTCCTTTTCACTAGATTGCTAGTCAGTGTTCTGCGGTTTCAACCGGGTAATTTCAGAGACTCAAGGCACATTGACTATAGGAGGCCACTTTGAACCAAAACAAACAAACATATAAAAAAAAACCTGTTCTTTCTTTTTTAGAAAAGGCCTTGCAATGTTACCCAAGCTAGCCTCAAACTCAGGTTCCTACTGCTTCAGCCTCTTAAGTAGCTGTGATTACAGTCATGCATCATCTTAGCTGAGCTATGATGGGAAAAACATTAACACTAATATGTGTTGGCCATCTTTGTATCACTATAACAAAATGCCTGGAACACTAACCTATTAGAGAAAATATTTATTTTAGTACATGTTTTTGGGAGTTCTGGTCCATGAATGATTGAATTCATTGCTTTTTAAGACTCTAGTGTGGGTACTAGATAGCAATGGTGGGGAACCATGGCAGAGCAAATGGTTTATTTTATGGCTAAGAAGCAAAAAGAAGCTGGGTGGTGGTGCATGCTTTATATCCCAGCACTCAGGGAGGCAGAGACAAGTAGATAGATCTCTGTGAATTCAAGGCCAGCCTGGTCTACAGGGTAAGTTTCAGGACAGCCAGAGTTAAACAGAGAAACCCTGTTCCCAGAAGAAGAAGGAGGGGGGGAGGTTTGTGTCCTTTGTTGGCATCTACCCATGACATGACCTGAGTATCTCCCACAAGGCCCTACCTCTCCTAATAACATCACCTTAGTTACTTTGCTTGCTTCTGTGGCCAAATACCTGCTGAAAAGTGACTTAAGAGAGAAAGGCTTTATCTTGGCTCATGATTTGGCGTACTGAATACCATGATGGGGAAGGCGTGGTGGCATCAGCACTCAAGGATGTGACAACAGAGTCATGAGGCTTCTTGCTTACTCATATCTCAGAAGAACAGAAATCAGAGATAAATGCTGGTGCTCACATGGCTTTCTACTTTATCCCCTTAATTTAGCCTGGGTCCCCAGCCTATGGGGTGGTGCCACCCACTGAGGGTAGGTTTTCCCTTCTCTGTAAGTCTTCTCTGAAAACATCCTCACAGACACACCTAGAAGTGTGTCTCCCAAAGATTTAGTTTTTTTTAAAAAAAAAACTTCAAATTGGCAATAAAAATTTACCATCATCCCAGCTATAAAAAGTGACAAGAGAATTTTCCTAAGGTTAATTGGCTACAGGACCTGTTTGAGTATTAGAAAGCAAGCAGTGCTTTATAAGAATTAGAATGTAATTGTCATTGTCACCCTCCTCGCTACCAGTGACAGCTGACGTTGACCTGAACAAGTAGTGTGAGAAAAATAACTTTCTGCTGTATCAAGCCACTGATATTTTAGGGTCCTCATTTCTGCACACTGTCTATTCTGTCCTAATGCATACAGCAAAGTTGTTAGTGCCATTTGCATGGATAACAGACACTCATATTGTACCAGGCCTAAGACCTCTCAGCTGAGTCTACAACTACCTTCCAGAAGCTCGCCATTTAGTGAGTGAAGGAAGTCCTGAATTACAGTCAATAGCAACACAGCTTTAACTGGCTAGCAGAAAGACTGAAGTGAGGTGTGCTCTTTATGCAATGGCGGGAGGAAAACAAGCCTCCTAAATCTACATGCTCAGCTGGCTTTCCTAATCTGTCAGCAGACTACATCCCTGACAGCTGAAGAGACCCCACAACAGTTCTGTTCCTTATTTGGGCACTTCCAAAGTAACATGCAAAGTGGGGACCACTCTCAAACTGAGAACACTTGGAAACGTCATTTATCCAAAGTGGCCTCACTCACGGGAGTATATTATCTGTACCTCAAGAATCAATAGAGAAAGGGCTCCAAGTCGATGCCAATCATTTTCACATCATGGATGCATGCCAAGGCAGCCTCTTCACAAAGGAATGAGTTGTCTTCTAAATATTTTCCTCTTGTAGCTAAGATGGAAAATATCATTAATTAAAATTCTTATTGGAAATAGAAATAACGATCGTATATCAAGAACCGACTCTTCGGCACTATGAGCCAGAAGTCTACATAGGTCATTTTATTTCATCCTCAGCATAAATGAACTGTGTAATGTACTGGAGCTCTTCAGGGAAGCAGAACCAATAGGATGGATGGGTGGAAACACACATTCATATGAAGAGGTATCAGAAATTGGCACATGCGTTTAGGAAGACGAGAATACCTATGGTATTCAGCCTGTAAGCTGCAGAACCAGGAAGGCAGTGAGTTCAGAGGTCTGAGGAATAGGGTGGCTGATGGTGCGCCTCCCAGCCTCAGTCCAGTGTCTGAAGGCAAGAGAGGACGGAGGCCCTAGGAGGCCCTAGATCCAGCAGACAGCTCTCCATCCTTCCTCTGGTTTTATCTGTAACCTCATGGTTGTCCACTGTGGTAGTTAATCATGCTTGTCAACACGATAGGATTTAGAACTACCCAGGAGATGAGCCTCTGGGCACACCTGTGAGAGATGCTCTAGATTAGTTTACCCTCTGGGCACGCCCACAAGGGATTTTTGTGGTTTTATTCATTGAAATAAGAAGCAGGTGACACCTTCTGGTGGCAACCCAGATATAAGCCTTCTAACATGGACTGAAAGCCAGGATTGCTCCAGAAACGCCCCAGGCCATCACTGTTTAGGCATTCAGCCTGAGGACTGAGCAGCTACTGGCTTCTGAGCCTCTCCAGGATGAAGACAGTGCTTGCTGGACTGCCCAGGCTATATCATGCAATCCCCCTTCCAATAAATGTATTCTGTTCCTCTAGAGAGTCCCGACTTACACCCCCACCTATGTAGGGAAGGAATGAGCCTCCTTATTCTTTCTACCCTTGTACGGCTAGCTTCTTCTGGAAATATCCTTAGAGACACAGCCAGGAGTAACATTTTACCAGCAATCTGGGCTAGCTTATCCTAGTTGTGTTGACTCATAAATTAACCAGCACAGAAAGAATTACTATTCCCTTCTTACAAATTAAGGGGGGGAAGCTGAATAGGGTCAAATAAATGCCAAAGTTCAGCCAGCCTAGAAGCTGAAGCTGGGAGAATTATGTAAACCCAGAATCTTTTCCCTTACTCCCTCTTCTGGCCACAGCATCAAATCCCAACCCCACACCCAAGTCGTAAATTCCGAAGAGTTCCGTTCTCTTCATTTTATTGCCAGTGATCTGATGACATCACTTCTGGTCCAACACCAATTCTACTCCAGCCTGTTCCCCAGGAGAGCCAGGCACTCAGCACCTGCTACTTCTTCCTGTCTCTGCAGTGAAGATCCTGGGAAACAAACCTGAGAAAATCAGCAAAAGAAAGTGATCCAAGAAGAAAACAGCCCTCGGGAGAGAGAAGACTTTTTTTTCCCCTTAGATAATTGTGAGTGGTTAATTAGCAGCTGTGGAAGAGAAAGCTGGTCTGGGCCTGTGGTGGAAATCAACACTGTGAGACCAAGGCAGGGTGCTATCAAAGGCCACGGCCAGGAAACAAAAGACAGGAAAACAGGATTTCTTTTTTCCAATGTCCAGAACAAAGCTGATGAGAAGTTTGGCAGGATAAAGGGCCACCATTTCATATTTCCAGTGGAAAAAGCACTTAGTGCTCATACTGAAGATATGTGGGAAGAGGTGAGTCATGAGAAAGGTACGGCACAATATTCTCTTTCTGAGAATTATTATTTGACTCTAATCCTCATGAACTACTCGAGAGAAAGCCAGGAAGAGCAGAATCGGTGAATGTTGCTTATTATGGGATGCTAATACTGAGGCAACTTCGCTCTCACCCATCTTTCTCTCCTTCCTATGCTGCTGTTCTCTCTCACTGAATGCCTCTTCCACTCTCCTTGGGTTTTGTTCTTTGTTATCTTGCTTTTGGGAGCAGGGTCTTACCATGTAGCCTATACTGGCCTCAGACTCTCTATGTAGCGTACTCTGGCCTTGAACTCATAATTTCCCTCCCTTGGCTTCCCCAGCACAAGGACTGCAGGTGCACACCACCACACCCATATATTGTAACATTTGTCTACTTTTCTCTTTCTACTGCTCCTGCCATAGGTTATCCTCTAGGTTTATCTGGAAATCACTTTCTCAAAGGCACATTCCTTGGCTTCTGCACGTGGCCGTTATCTATCCAGTACCAACCTTCTTCTCTTTATAATCAACATTATTCCAGATAAGTTGGAAGTGTGGAAGGTTCCAGAACATATTACTTTTCCTAGCCTCTCCTATAGCGTGGGTAGCCACAAAACATAGTTCCAACATGAACAGAAGTTGTTAGACTATATTTCTGGACATTTCCCCTAAGACAGATACCAGTTCAACATGTAAGTTAGTTCTGTTTGCACTCACCCCTGTCTGGAGAAACGGAGCCTTCTTGAAAGCTTGCAGCCAACTACAGCAGATCAAACAAACCTTAAATCTCAGCAAAATCTTTCACTGATAGTCCTGACTCCAGTGAATAGGTACACGTCTTTGATTTCTCTCTCTCTCAAACAAACAAACAAATAAACAAAAAACAACAAAACATTCCTCTCCATGCACATTACTTTACAATGATTTTGCAGTCCAAGGCACAGGATTCTCACAGTTGGGACCTGTCTTCCACAGCCCCCATGAAGCTCTCTTTCCTTCATCTTACAACTCCTGAAGTCCCACATGGCCACAGGATCCCTAAAGGCCTGTCACTCACCAGCCAGGTACCACACTGGGAGGAACAACCATCATTTCACAGTCAATCTCTTGCTTCAAGGGTCCCCTCTCTACCAGATCTCTTTAGCCTCCCTGCTCCTGAATACCTGTGCCCCAGGTTTATTTCTGAGCTTGAGGAAATGACCCAGAAAATGAGATTACCTGGAAATATTTATAATTTAATCAACCCATTATTGGCAAGTGAGGGCAAGATGGGGAAGACACAGAGAGAATAGGGTTGAAAAAGATCCAGAAGGCCTGAGAAGCTGGCTTAGTCAGTAAACTGCTTGTTTCACAAGCATGCGGACCCAGGTTTGATTTCCCAGGACCTATATAAAAAAAAGCCTTGCCTGGTGGCTGCTGTAATCCCAGTCCTGGGGAGGTGGAGATGTGAAGATCTTTGGGGTTAGTTAGTTGGCCAATCTAGCTGAATCAGAGAGTTCCAAGTTCACTAAGAGACCTTGTCACCAATAATCAGGCAGAAAATGTCTAAAAAAGACACCGACATTGACCTCTGGTCTCCACATTTACATATACATATATGTACTTGTATACACATAACATGCACACACATAAATACAAAAAAGCAAATAAATAAAAACAGTCTGCAGAAAATTAGACTTTAAGTAAAAGGATAGCTCCAATGGTGAAGATTAAAGTCATAAATGCTGAAAGCAAGCATTGCTACAGTCCCCCTCGGTGCAAAGTGTCCTCTCTGTAGCTGCTACAGTCCCCTCAGTGCACTGTTCTCTCTGTGTAAGCCATGTGGCTGCTGACTGAGCTTCAATGTCCCAGGCTTTCTGCATCCAACCAGGAAATCCTCCTGAGATTCTTAAAAGATGCTGCCTGTGCCCACCTTCTGCATCGTCTCTCAATCGTGTCATGTGCTCCAATCATGGTTTTCTCTTGAGAGACCACCAAGCATGCACCAAGGATGGGTGCAGGCAGTGGAAGGGTGGCCTCAGAGGGGTATTTAGCTGGGCTTTCAGGGTAAAGGGATCTTTAAACTCAGTCACACACATTGCCATAGGTTTCCTGTTCTCAATGCTCAAATCACCACTGAGAGGCTGGGGAGGGTGGGGCTGAAGTGATTGACAACTGACAGTCCTTCTGGACTTCCTGTGGTGCCTGTGCCCAGGCCTTGCTTCTGTAGAGATGCCAAGTCAATAACTGAGCTTGCAAGACTCTTGGGCAGGAATCTAACTAGGACTTGAGAGCTCGGCTGCTGGTCTGGCTTCTTAGAACTACAATGGTACTCTATGTAAGCAGCTCCTTCCCAGTTCCTTTAAACAGGCATCCAAGCTGAGAGCTCTCACATCAGGTCCTGCTTCCTCTATCTTCTATAGAAAATGTCTTCTCAGAGAACATACACCAGCTAGGGAACTCTCAGCAAAAACAAGTAGAGAGATGGGGCTGGGAACAGCCTCTTTTGGCATGAGGGATTCAGAGAGGATTTGTCTGCAGATAGTGGAGTCTCTGAAAGTCTTTGCAGAAGGAGGCAGCTAGCTAAAACTTCCCAGTGATGTGAACACCTAGGGAAGCATTCTGGGTGAACAGCCTTGCTAATGAGATGTGCCAGTGTGTGTGTGTGTGCGCGTGTGTGCATGTGTAAGAGAGAGAGAGTGAGTGCTTCCCTTCTTTTGGTTTTGCTGTTGTGAAATTATTTATTTCCAGTGTTTTCTTAGGTGTAGTTAACCTCCTTGGACTGGAATCTAGTACCTTCCGTGGGACTGGATTTGTGGATAGACACTGTTTAAATTTGACTTTGTCATGGAATATCTTATTTCTCCATCTATGGTGATTGAAATTTTTCCCAGCTATAGTAGTCTGGGCTGGCATCCACGGTCTCTTAGAGCCTGCAAGACATCTGTCCAGGTCCTTCTGGCTTTGAAAGTCTCCATTGAGAATTTGGGTGTAATTCTGATAGGTCTGCCTTTATATGTTACTTGGCCTTTTTCCCTTGAAGCTTTTAATATTCTTTCTTTGTTCTGTATGTTTAGTGTTTTATTATGTGGCAGAGGGGAACTTTCTTTTCTGGATCAACGTATTTGGTATTCTGTAAGCTTCTTGTACCTTTATAGGCACCTCCTTTTTTGTTTTGTTTTGTTGTTTTGCTTTTTAGAGACAGGGCTTCGCTGTACCTTTGGAGCCTGTCCTGGAACTAGCTCTTGTAGACCAGGCTGGCCTTGTACTCACAGAGATCCACCTGCCTTCTGCCTCTTGAGTGCTGGGATTAAAGGTGTGCGCCACCACCACCACCCAGCAGCATCTCCTTCTTTAGGTTAGGAAATTTTTCTTCTATGATTTTGTTGAAAATTTTCTTGGTCTTTGGGTTGGGAATCTTCTTCTTCTAGTCTTACTATTCTTGGGTGTGGTCTTTATTCATCGTGTCCCTGATTTCCTGGATGCTCTGTGTCAGGAACTTTTTAGATTTAACATTTTCTTTGACTTTATCAATTTCTTTTATTGTATCTTCTATACCTGAGATTCTCCCTCCCATCTCTTTTATTCTGTTGGTGATGCTTGTGTCTGTAGTTCCTATTCACTTGCCTAGATTTTCCATCTCTGTGATTCATTGGTTTGAGCTGTCTTTATTGTTTCTATTTCCATTTTCAGATCTTGAACAGTTTCATTCATTTCCTTTACCTGTTTGTGTTTCCCTATATTTCTTTAAGTGATTTATTCATTTCCTATTTATGGGCCTCTATCATCTTCATAAGATTGGACTTAAGATCATTCTCTTGTGTTTTAGCTGTGTTGGAATATCCAGGGCTTGCTGTAGTGGGATAACTGGGCTCTGGTCATGCCACATTGCACTGGATGTTGTTGATTGTGTTCTTATGCTGGCATCCAGTCATCTGGATTTGGGATAATTATAGGTTTAGGTGTCAGTTGTTGGATGGACTTTTTTTGATGTTTTTCCCCTAAGTTTCTATTTCCTCTCTGGTCTGAGTGGCCTTTGGCGCTGGGGACTAGCAAGTCTTCAGGTTCAGTAGAGTGTCTCTGTTGGGGTTTTGGTAGCCTGCATGGTCTCTGGGGTTTCTAGTACCAGCCTGGTCTTCTGGGGTTCCTAGTACCAGCATGGTCTCTGGAAGAACAGGAGTTAGGAACTTGTGGGTGGGCTTTAAGCAGTGTTAGCAGGTGGTGGGTGGTATTTTACCTGGGTTTCCTATTACGTTCATGGTCTCCAGTAGAGCAGGATTATTCTGCGGAGTTGTGGGCCAGGACCTAGCAAAAACTGCACCTTTATCTATAAGGCTAGACACCTACACAAAGCCCTTCCTTATTTTGTGGAAGACCTAGCATGGCTGAGGAACAACTGCAGGACCTGTTAGTTAGCCTTGCAGTTTCAAACACTCTCAAATGCTTGGCCTGGATCCTAGATGGGAAACCTGGGCTCTGAAGTATAGGATACAAACATCTGTATGAATATGGTGAACTTTATCTGAGACAATGACTCCCCGCTCCCCACAGGTGGTTCTGCACCTCAGAGAAGATAGACTCACCCACTTCTTCCTAGGAAGAGTTAGCACTTCCCCAGGCTGGATGCTGCTGCTGCAGAGGCTTCACCTCCACAAGTAACAGGTTCCCTGACTCTTAGACTGCCTTTACCTCCTAGGGTTGGAGCCTTCCACGTGCTGGGCCTGCTACTGTACAGTAGTAAGAATTAGCTAGCTGGCACGAACAGGAGCCAGGGCAGGCCCTCATGGATTAGTCAGCATTCTTGATCAAAGGATAATAATATACAGTCCTAAATTGGGTGGTGGTGGCACACACCTTTAATCCCAGGACTCAGGAGGCAGAGGCAGGCAGATCTCTG
>LOJH01036681.1:0-15157 GCA_001685095.1 Ellobius talpinus | reverse complement strand
AAAGCAACATATCCTTAGACCCAAATTTGGAAGTCACGATACCTTTATAATATACATCCTGGTTTAGCTTAGCAGTCCCAGAATCAAATGTTTCTTTGCAATCAAAAATACAAAGATAAGACAATAATAAGACTCTGTGAATTTTCCATTTTTACATGGCTTATTTTTCTTTACTTTTACATAGATTTTAATCTATGACTGTACTCTGTCTCTTTAAAGACTTTTTAAAAAAGCGATTAGCTTCTTTTCCAACTCTCTATACTTTTTTTTTCTTCTCACTCCCAAGCCTTTGTACATTTATCCAACACTGTGACCCATTTAGAGTTCTTTATGTCTCAGTCTCTCCTTATTGCATTATCTGTAATCCTTTACTGCCAGGAGTGCTTCTTAAAATGCTAAGCGCATTTTAAAAACTTCAGATGCACCTTTGTTAGGAGAAATACAGCACTGCCTGCTTAATTTAATTGCTGCATAGCCAGAACTCCAGAAAGAGTCAGAGTTTGTGCTAGCAGCATGGCCTAGAAAGCTGGCATTTTAAAACAGCATGGCTTTTTTTTCTGTAGCTGAGTCAGGAAAACCTCTCTTAAAGGAGCTGTGGCTTACCACCAGCAAAGACTGAGAATCTGTGTTAAACTCTGTTTTTTGTGTCTAGAATTAAGATGTCTCAGGTTTTTAAGTAGAATTTAGTTTGCCACATTGGTGCCAATGTGTTGTTTGGAGGCCACTTGTTCATCTTGGACACCCAGAGCAAAAAAAAACACAGAAAAACTATATTAATTAAATCATTACTTGGCCCATTAGCTCTAGCTTCTTATTGGCTAACTCTTATCATTATACCTTTGGAAATTTTGTCTCCTACCCAAGCCTCAGTATTATATTCAAAGAATTCAACAATGACTGTGTGCAGGATCCATTCATCTGTTGGTGCTGATTTGACCTGTAAAAGCCCAAGGATATTTTTGCATTCTACACTGGCATTTTCAAAAGCCAGAGATTCAATAAATACTCATCTACCTTCTGGATCAGTTACCTTTATTTGTACAGCTTTACTTAATCATTGTAAAAAGTCACTAAAGGGGTTCACTTGAGCCTCGTATGATCTTAGTATATGATTCAATTTTTATTCCTAATTCTTGAAGTCCATCCCAAGCATTCAATTCATTGAACTCAATTCAATGGCATAAGGGACAATATGTGTTCATTCTAAGTTGCTTGACTCTGTAGATTAGCTAACAGTGCTCACCAAGAATTTGATCTTGAAAGTCCTGAAATCCTTTGACTCTACCTTGATGTTGCAGGGATTTAGCCTCCTCTCTCCAATAGGACTTCCACTATACCTGTGGTCAATCTTCTAGCACCACTGAGATTAACTGTAGCCATTCATGTGGAATAACCCTATTGCTTGAAGCCTATATCTTTACCAATTCTGTAACAAATGGTGAATGTTTGTCATAAGACTCTCCTGATTGCTTAATATCTTTTAGATCTTTCATATCTATAGGTTCTCATTTACACTCTGTGTATCCATTTGGGTATTGAGTATTTACTGGCTTTTCACAGGCAATAACAGGATCAGTACCTAAAACTCTTAGTAAGTCATCTCTGACTCTGAGAGGTATTGGCAATGCTAAATCCTTTGTCTGTACCTCCTTTCCTTGTTTATCAGTTCTGACATGTTCCTCAATCAATTCAAATATTTTTAACATTGTCATTTGTACAGCCTGAATCTCTTGACCTTTGAATATTTCTAATGAATTCATTAAATCAATTAATTTCTGGTTCTCATTCTGCACATGAGATTCCAAAGTTTTAATATTTTCCACTGATGGTATCTTCTCATCCTTAGGTATTATATGGATGGCATGTAGATTGACTTCTTTGAGGGATGTTCTATCAGCTAGCTTATCATAACTTTATAATAGATTTTGATTGTCAATTTCAACAGTATGAATCCTTTCAGATAATCTCTCATACAATTTTGTAAGATTTCATAACTCTGACATGGATTGAATTTTGCCTGTCAAAATACGGTTATCATTTTCAATAATTTGAGTCCTTTCAGCTAAAGACTGTATCATTCCTAAAAGTTTCTCATTCTTGACTCTGATATCAAACTATTTCTTTATTGATATAATATGTATAACAAAAGTAATAGCTCCCGAGTTCACAAAATTATATGTACCAGCTAGGTCATATAGCTCTTGCAGAATTCCATTCGTAGTAGAAACAAAAAGGTTGTTAAATTTCTGGATAGTTGTATTGTCTGTAATTATGTTGGGGTTGGTTTACAATTTTAAATTTTATTTATTTATCTATTTATTAATCAAATTAACTTTCCTCAGTTATAATTTTCAGAGTTGTTATAACTGTAATAACCGTGATTGACCAGCAGGTGTCAGAGTTGTGACAGTAAGGTAGGTCCTAGATCAATACCTGAATTATGTGAGACTTAGAATTACTTACAAATTTAGTTAATTACTTAAAAACAGCACATCCACATACAGAGAAGGTTTGAGTTGGGCAGAATATAAAAGAATCCAGGACTTTCAGGCAGTCTGGAGCTGCGAGGTTGCTAGCAGGAGCTCAACCCAGGCATATGCAGATCCAAACTGGGAATGCAAGCCTGTGCTCCAGGAGCAGCATTAGAGCTTCTAGTGTCAGACCTTGGCCTGCTCAGAGCTGGCCTGGTAGAAGCAAGAGAAGGCCTGGAGGAGTTTTTGCAGGAAGCTCTAGGCAGCAAAAATCCAGCTGCTTAGTAGGTGGGACCAAGATGTGCGGGTGCAGGCCTGAGGGAAATTGCCAAGTTGCTGCCATGAGCTAGTGGAGCCAAGCCTTGCAAAGCTGCACCAGTGGGGCAGTTCAGATATGGAGGGGTAGTTGAGCTGTGTGTGATGGGAGAAGTCCATAGGCAGGGATCTGAGCAGGCCCCAGCAATGGTGTAGACTTAGGTCAGGTGGGCTGGTTAGGTGCTAATGTGTTGGCATACAAAAGACTTCCAAAATAGCCTGGGATGGAGTATTAATAAAAAGGTTTATTTATTTGGGAATAAATTCAAAGTAAGGGTAGCAATCCACAGTTTTCTGCATGCACTGGGAACTGGAACCAAATCCAGCAGCCCAGAGGTCCATGCATGCTTTCTGTCTGTATTTGTAGTGAACGAGACCACTCCCAAAGTGGGCCAGTATAAAGACTATTGGCTGAAGGACTTTTCAGAGGAGAAAAACCATAAAAAAGACTGACTTACATTCATATGGTTGGTTTAAATAAAAGGTGAAAACACTTCTGCATAGAATGGAACTATTTTTCTTGAGTGCTGCCTATTGCTCCAGTCTTCAAAGAATAAAGGGAATATAGAGACAATCTCAAACTGTATATTTTAACTATTACATAAAACAGAATTATATGTTATTATATATGATATTCTTGTAAGATGTGCATATTTTAAGAATATTCACAAAAAATATACTTTTATCAAATTATGGAATATCATTTTTAAACCAGTAGTTTTCAAAATTGTTTCCCTTTATAGTGGTTGTGCTAGAAGTTGAACACAGGTTCTTCAGAATATCAGGTGCATACTACACCACTGAAATGCAACCCCAGGCTCAGTTGTTTCCATTTAAGTAAATTAGCTACTTTATTTTTTAGTGTTCAATTTTAGTGAACTTTACATTCTGAATTTTTATATAAGGATGATAGAAACTAAAAATTCAGAACATTTTCACCAAAAGCAAATGCCTATCCAACATATGGTTACATAAAATAGATAGACCTAATACATCTCCAATATGTAGAAAGATGGGTTCTAATTGTTTGTACAAAATACTAATGTATATGAGTATAGCTCCTATGAATATAGGTTACATTGCATTGAATTGTGGCAAAGTGGGTAGATCTCCAAGTTTACTAATTATGTGCTAATATTCTGTGATATTAACTTCAGTGCTGTGTAACTATCACTGCAGCTTCACTATGCATTCTGAAGGTGTGTTTCTCAATGTACACCTACTTGCCATCTTCCTACCCAATTTCTGGCAACCTGTAAAATGCTGTTTGTTGCCCAAGGTCTACCCATCCTTAATTTTACATAGTCATGGAGTA
Organism: Ellobius talpinus; assembly: GCA_001685095.1. Lineage (NCBI taxonomy): Eukaryota > Metazoa > Chordata > Mammalia > Rodentia > Cricetidae > Ellobius > Ellobius talpinus. The sequence goes on along the minus strand of LOJH01036681.1, from coordinate 11,056 downwards.
TATAATGTTTGTGCTGGAAGTTTTTTCTTAGAAATTTATCTCTGAGATTTTTATATGTTACAGTTCATACTTCATCATTTTTATGGCTGAAGGATAGCTTTTGTGTGACTGTACCTGATAGAGCACATGCACACATCAGCCAGTGATAATTTGGGTTGTTTCCAAGTTTAGCTTATAATAAGTTGCTATGAAACTTTGGGCAGTGTAGTCAAGGTCTTTCCATTTAAAGTGCCAACCTGTAATTGGAAAAAGTTATTCAAATAAAATGTAAACAGAAATTGTGATGTGAATGCTTCAAAAGTGCAAGAGATATTCATATTCAAGTTTGAAAGATCAATGGAATCTTTCAGAAAAAAGTATTTACATATTTAAATTTAAGAAAGAATGCATATTGGTGAATTTCATGTAAGTATATGGGAACTGTGTTCAAACTTGTAGGCTGCAAAATGTGAGATTTGGTAAAAATATTTAATATTGATATGAGCAAAGATTATAGAATGTAGGAAGGTTTGAGGCTGTCTAGCATGAGTTCATAGCAAGAATAACTTATGGAAAAGAACCATCCTGTATGTTCACGTGGGAAGTAGAGAACTTGGAAAGGAGCTGTTCAGAATGCAACAAAGAGGGAGAAGGCAAGCCTGTCTCAAGTTCATTAAATAATACTCCAGTTGGGTAAAGTAACATGAGCAAAACCAGAAAAATCATTTCTTGAAAAATAGATTCTGTGTAAGCATTGATACAGAAGAGGAACAGAATTAAAACTAGACTAGAAATTGAAGGATACTTGTTCAAACTGACAAACTAATTTTAACTCTTGTCTGAATTATGCTCCCTACTGTTATTACAGATGAAAATAAATTTTTCCATGACATTTAGGAAAATGGCAGAGTGTGTATAATGAAAAGCTCAATCTAGACATTATCTTAGCATTGAAGGGGACAGTGGACACACTGTCACACCCCTAGCCAAGGAGCTGCTGGCAACTTATAGCTGCTGGAAAAGGGGGAATTCAGTTTTCTTTATAACTGTGACTACTCGTAGATTGATCACACTTTAATGAAAGGCCATACTTCCAATTGTATAGGACAGCACAAATTGGAACTGATGACCTAAAAAAATGGATGGGAGACACAGAGCTGTGTTGATAAAAAAAAAAAGAGGTGGATCTGGGAGAAGCACAATCACAATACAGTTTATAAAATTCTCAAAGAACTAATTAAAAGGAGAAAACACCCAACTAGATTTATTTTAAAAACTATAAAAAGAATAAAGAATGTGTGCTCTCACTGTTCTTATCCAACAATGAACTGAATACCCTATCCAACATACTGAAATATCTGGGCATATAAAGACATAGTTTCTAGACAAAGAATTAAAGTGTTTCCTACTCAAAAAATTACAATTTATATCTTGGATATTACAATATTACAAAAATCCATTTGAAGTAGTTAATGACTTATAAGTCTTTGGACATAGAAAAACAATTATATCTATATAAACTCAAAAGAGATATTTAATAAATACATATATATATAGACAGGAGTTGAAAATGTGTCAGTCAAATGTTTGTTTTGTTGAACAATTAAAAATAAATATTTAAAAATTGATGAAAGATGTAAACATAACTCATATAAAAGGAATATGAATTTTGTTTGTGAAACAAAAGGCGGAAAATTGCAAAAGGCTTACTTTTCCAAAATAGAAGTTACATCAAGTTTATAGAAACAAATAAAACCTAAATCTACATGAAAGGCAAAAAAGTAGAACAATCAATACAATTCTAGAAATAAGCTCATACTTGAGAACTCACAATGACAAATTTCAAAATTTACTGCAAAATGTACAGTAATTTGCACATCCATCCATATATATATATATATATATACACACACACACACACAAACAAATAGATACAAACCCAAAAAACAGCATCCCTCTTTGTTTTCTCAAAATTCCAAAATTCCAAAGATGGTAAAAAGTCTGTTGGGACTCCAGAGATGGTTCAGTGTATAAGAGTGCCTACCATGCAAGCATAAAGACCTCACTTCAGAATACAGAAACTGTTTCTTTTAAGTGACATGGCCACACAAAAATAACAAAAGAAACTAACATGCTATTGAAATATTTTCTAAAATTTCCATTTTTATTTCTCAAGCATCCTCCAAAATTAGTGTGTAAAGTAGATAAATACTGAAGTTAAACTGTGTGAAATTGACTGTACTCCAATAACAGATACCAATTTCTGCTAATATCACTCCATATCCTTGTCTGAAAAACTATGATTCAGACAATCACAGAAACAAACATTTTAACCAATACATATTAAGGGATTTTCACCATTTTGCCATTGTATATTTTGTTTTGTTATCTGTTTGATTTTTGTTGTTGCTCTGTTTTATTGAGAGTTTTTCTGCATAGCTTTGGCTGTCCTGGTACTTACTCTGTAGACTAATCTAGCCTTGAACTGAAAGATCCCTCTGCATCTCCCCCCCATGCTATAATTAAAGGCATGTACCACCATCTATTTGCTTCTTTTTCTTGATCATTTTTCTCTGTATTAGTTCAATCATAATTCTTTGTTTATATAACAGATAAATGCAATAGTATTAATCTAATCTTCACTTCTAAATGCTGCACTATATCCTTGATTTTTTCCAACTTATGAACAAACATGTTTTATGATATTCTTAATTATGCTGCTCAAACTAGATCAGGTACTGGGAGGCTATATGGCATATATACAGAGATACAAAGAATTTTAATGAATAAAAACATTTTAGATGTGATTTAGTTATTTTGGTAATGATTTTAAGGTTCTTCCATCTGTAAGAATATTTATGTGAACAATGTGTAAAAGTTCATTAGATTCTAGTAAGCCCAACGAATAATTTCATAAGTAAATAAGCAGTGTCATTTATAAAGAATAAAATAAAGTTTTAGGAGAAAGGCACACTTATTACCCAGGAAAAAAGATACTTTGTCTAATACGTACCCAATTAATATTTTTCTAATTGAATAAATTTATCACCAAGTTAAGCAACAGAGAAAATATGAATGTTATATTATATTATGAATGGTGCAACTGCTTTGAGTACCAGTATGTCAATTTCTCAGAAAATTAGGAAACCAACTTCCTCAAGATCCAGCAATACCACTTTTGGGCATATGTCCAAAGGACTCTCAACCATACCACAAGGACATGTGCTCAACTATGTTCCTAACAGTATTGTTTGTCATAGTCAGAACCTGGAAAGAACCGAAATGCACCTCAACTGAAGAAGGGATAAGAAAAATGTAGCACATTTACACAATGGAGTACCTCACAGCAGAAAAAAATTAATGACATCGTGAAATTTGTGTGCAAATGGATGGATCTATAAAGCCTCATATTGCGTGAGGTAACCCAGATGCAGAAAAACAACTGTCATATGAATTCACTCATAAGTGGCTTTTAGACATAAAGCAAAGAAAAACCAGCCTACAATTCACAACCCCAGAGGAACTAGACAACAAAGAGGGCCCTATGAGAGAAATACATGGATCTAATCTACATGGGAAGTAGAAAGAGACAAAATCTCCTGAGTAAATTGGGACCATGGTGACCATGGGAGAGGGTATAAGGGGAGGGGAGAGAAAGGGAGGGAAGCAGAGAAAAATGTATAGCTCAATCATATCTGTTAAAAAAGAAGTCAGGTACAAAAAATTTATTCTGAATATGGTCTTACTGTTTAGAAAAAAACATGGTGGTTTTGTGCTGTGGGACAATAGTCTTGTACCCTGTAAAGACATGTCACTTGTACAGCTTTAAAAAACTGCTGATTGGCCATAGCCAGGCAGGAAGTATAGGTGATGCAAGCAGAACAGGAGAATTCTGGGAAGAGGAAAAGATGACTCTGCAGTTCTCACCCAAATATATAGGAAGCATAATGAGAACACCTCACTGATAAAGGTACCTAGCCATGTGGCTAACACAGACAAGAATTATGGGTTACTGTAAGATGTAAGAATTAGTTAATAAGGAAGCCTTATCTAATAGGCCAACCAGTTTGTGACTATTGTTGGCCTCTGTGTGTTTCTTTGAGGCTGAACAGCTACGGGATTGGGCAGGACAGAAACCTCTGGCAAAAAATAGTGCTAACGTGGACAACTACATCCAAATAAAACCTGAGAGAGTTTGGGAAGGACATCTACACACAAAAAGAACAGAGTTAAGCACAGATTCTTGGAAGCAGCATTATCTCAGGTGGGCTCTGTTTGCAAGAGGCAAGCATGTCTCATTTAAGAGAGGCTTCTGATTCACCTTTAGCTCCAAAAACCTTGAAGATCTTTTACAAGGCCCTGCCATCATGCACTTAAATGATATTTATGAATAGACAACAGCATGCTTCTAGGTGATGACAGGGGGCTTGAAATTCCATAGAGTTGTGGCAATAAATATGGCTCCCACCAGTAGTTCTGCCATGAAGCTAGACTCTCAGAAGCTAAGGAATGTGGTGGATCCAACCAGCAAAGCCAAGGCTTTAATACTAGCCATATTCCTTAGCAAATTAAAGACTCATGTGGTCAGAAAAAGAGAGATATACAGTAAAGATAGTTTCAGACAAAGAAAACCTCCATCATTTACAGTGTGTTTAAAAATATCTGTAGGCTTGGGAGAGAAAAAAAGGATAAAGTTCTTAAAAGAAGAGAGAGAAAGAGAAGCTGGGTGTGGTGGCACCCACCTTTAATTCCAGCACTTGGGAGGCAGAGGCAGGGGAATCTCTTTAAGTTCACATACAGCCTAGTGTACAGAGTGAGTTCCAGAACAGCCAAAGATACATAGGGAAACCTTGTTCTCAAAAAAACAAAATTAAAAAATAAAAATAAAAGAAATAGAGTTTAAAATAAAGTCATGTAAAAATGGACACTACACAAAGAATCTGGATATTGTTTCTTATTATGTTGTCTTTGAATTTATTGATGGCTGGAGGAAAGAGCAACAGCTGCTTAAACACATTTGTTTAAAAGTGCTACTGGATTAGTCCAAGATATATATTTTGAAAAATGTCTTGATTTCAAAATTTAAGTCAAAATATAAGTTACTTTGGAGCAGAGGTTTTGCTTTTCTTTCCACAGGAAATGAGAGGCTGTGGATTCATTCTTGGTTAAGGAAAATCGGGTTTGATCAAGGAAAACCCCCTGAAAAATCTCTGATATGATAGGATGGCCCAGATGAACCAACATTTAAGCACCTCTCTTGGAGTTTCATCTAAATTCTACATCCAGAACAGATTCAAGACTGCTGACTGAGGTGACCATTTATTACAGAACATTCCAGTCAGGACTTGACCATAATTCTAAAATTTCTTTAGGTCCCCATAAGATTATCAGCATCCCCAGTCAACAGGAAGTAGCCCACAATCCCCCCTAAAAAATGGATTATGGATGTTTGTCTTTGTTTAGAGTGTTGGTTACAAGTTATTATGGATAATGGTCAGGAAAATAGCTAAACAAAGGAGATTATATTCAGAGTTCTTGTTTTTAAAAAAGGGGGGGAAGTGCTGTGGGACAATAGTCTTCTACCCTGTAAAGACTTGTCAGCTATATTGCTTTAATAAAACACTAATTGATCAGTAGCAAGGCAGGAATTATAAGTGGAGTGGCTAGAATAGAATTCTGGGAAAAGGAAAGGCTGAGTCTGCCAGATGCAGTGGAAGAAGGATAAGAATGCCTTGCTGATAAAGGTACCAAGCCACATGTCTAACACAGACAAGAATTATTGGTTAATGTAAGATGTAAGAATTAGTTAATAAGGAAGCGTGAGATAATAAACCAACCAGTTTATAATTAATGTATGCCTCTGTGTGTTTCTTTGGGACTGAATGGCTGTGGAACCGGGTGGGACAGAAATTTCTGCCAATAGTTGTGTTTACTTACTATATATCTAAAAAAATTGCTTAACTTAAAATGGTGCTTGTGAGCTATGTGAACTTGATTGTATATTATATGTGATTAGCACCATTAAAAGATAAATTCCCTTCAAAGAGATTACCATGAATACTAGATCATAATTTACATAAATATGCATGTAATTCATGACATGTTTTTATATCCTATTATACTTGACTTAATTTATGTAACTTTGTAAGACTGGCCTTCATTAAAAAATCAAAATGCTCAAAGAGTTTCTTTAGAGAAACATATGGCATAATTTTTGGTTCTAGTGCTTATTTGTTATTTATATTACTAAATATACAATGTAAATCAAGTGAACAATTGTTCACATTTTTCTTCACATTTTGAAGAAATTAGTAAATCTTTCCTTACTATTTTTACTTCCCTAATGGTCTCTTAAAATGCATTTTCTAATCAAATTACCATTAATAAAATAAAAAAAATGTGTATTATTATTATTGAGGATGTATAACATGATATTTATGTTTTACTAAATATGTATCCTTTAAGTAGGGCAATCATCCATTTCACTAAAAATGTATCTGATTTTTAAAAGAAAACAGTTTTAGATGGTCTTTTGCAATTTCTGTTTTATATTTCATTATTAACAGATATGAAATAGATGACTTAGAAAGTTTTTTTTAATCAAATAGAATACAACTTAATGCAGATGATTCATACTTCACAAAGCAATTTGAAAAAATCACTTAGCAAATAGATTTTTCATCAATTCTACTACTAACACCATTCAATAGCAGTTGTTTTTCCAATTTAGTTACCACAAAATCAGCTTAACCAACCATAAATCATTGGTTTTCTAAGCAGTCCCTGACCTTGCCATTACTTACTCTTCTGTGTTATGTGGACTGTAGATCTGCAGGAAACCAGGGGCTCCACTGGGGTCAGAGTATTTGTGATTCACAGAACTCTGAGTGTTTGTATTTAATAGTATATTTATTAGGTATTTTATTTTATTTTAAGAATAGTATGTGAGAGAAATATGTGTTTGTCTTCATTTTATCTTATTATATTTTAGTATTTTTCCATTGAAGCCTATATGTTTTCTAATGAGAGACAAAATGGGAGTGACTCTAAATGAGTTGGGAAGTAGAAAGGAACTGGGAGGATTAGAGGGAGTGGAAACTGTAATTGAGATATATAACAAAACTATTTTCAATAAAAGAAATAAATTAAAACAGAAAAAGAGTTCCCCAAACTGATAGGAAAGAAGTAGAAATAAAGGAAACTATCAAATCTATGTGTCTATGTTTCAAACAAACACTTCAGATAAACAGTTCTCTAGTATCTCTCAGAAGGATTGACAGGATGATCTCTTCCGTCTTTCTACTCAAAGGTGCAATAGTTTATATAAACTCAACATCTACTAATTTTTTTAGTCACTTCCTTCTAGTAATAGCCATATTCCGGTATTAGAAAACTATGTAACAGAAAAGAAAACCTAAATGGAAGACACTTTCAATATGGATCAATCATCTCTACTAAAAAGTGGAAGTTAAAATAGATGTGTATAACCATACTCATTAAGTGTCCTACCTTGTAATACACAAAGTGTCAAACAAAAGCCATGTTGAGAATTGTTGGTTGTATGACTATAGGTTATGTTTGGGTAATGACATGTTTACTTTACTCATGGTAATAAAGCATCCTATTTATTGTGCATTATTTAAACTGGACTTCATACGTAGGATAAATATTGAGTAGGTTATTTATACTGGACTCCATTAGTAACTCTTTAGAAGCAATGAATACTCTTTCATACTGATACTGATTGACTCTTGGAATTGACCAAGGGGAATTGGGTTTCTATTCTAAGATATAGTTTGTGCTACTTCATTTGATCCTAAGGGTTGTTAAAAGAAACATTTTATGAACCTTAAAGGTACTCTGCTCACTATAGTCACTAAAATCCTCTGTAATCCATCCTACACATCTTCTCATTTTGGGATAGCTTTTTTGATGATTTGGCCTTACATGAGTTACTATGTAGATGTATATAGGATAAAGCTGTCAAAATTTCAAACATTATTTTATGCAGAGAGTTTCTATAAATGTTTTCATGAAAATGCTTCAATTTGTGTTTAAACAATAGCTGCTACTCTTTCTCTTTAGTGGTCAAATGAATTGAAGCTGATGCTTTGAGAACCATCATTTGAGTTGAAAAGTTATTTTTCCTTTGAAGGATGGGACATCACCTCTTACAGTGATATTCTTCTTTTAGAAGGTGTAAAAGTCCTGTTTCTTATAATACTGAAGGAAGATTTTTTCCAGCAACATTTTCCCACAGCTGTGGTAATCATTGTCACTTAGAATCCTCTCTCTTTAGTCTCTGCTTTCTCTTTGGTAGTAGATTGCTATCTCTTTCAAAAATGTATTTTCCCAGGATTAAGGAAATAAGAATACTTGACTTACAACTGAGTCGATTCAAAGCTGCCTTGAAGGTGAGTTGATAAAATGGTTCAAGCAAACCTGGCTGTATATTCAATGAGGCTAGAAATTTCTTCTTCTGATAAGGTTATTTAAACAAATGAGGGTAATGTGTGCAAAGGTTACCACCTTTGGTATTAATGGTTTGTTGTACTTCTTGTGCATGAGCAAATGATACCTTTTAGTCATTGGTGTTATAAAATAACCAACAAATGGACCGAAAGAGCAGGAGGGTTAATCTGACTCACTGTTTGAGGGTGGAGTTCATCCTAGTGGGGTAAGCAATGAAACAAGTGTATATATAAAGTCACTGGTCACATTGCTTCTCCAATTAGGAAGTAGAAAATGATAAATGTCTGTCTATATTGTCTGACTTTCTCCTTCTTTATATAGGACCCTTCTCCTTAGAATGGTGCTTTCCACATTTAGGGTAAGTCCTCCCATCACAGTTAAGCCAAGCTGTGATTGTCATAATAGACATGCCCAGAACTTTGTATCCTAGGATATGGTAGATCTTGTCAAACTGACATTGAAAGCTATCACAACACTTCAGTGAAATAATACATAATTTGTAGTTCAATAAAGGAAGGCTAATTAAACAATAACCTTTTCAACCTCTCTAGGCTAAAATCTAAATCAAAACTTGAGAAAAAACTCACAATTAATAGATTCAATAGCTCACACCTTGCCAGTTGCAAAATAATACTTGTTTTTTCTTTGTTTGTTTTGTTTTGTTATATGGAGAGTTTCCATTCTTCTGTGTACCTGTTGTCTTTTTAGTGTGAGCAAATATAGTATACTATATATTTTAAGTCACAGTAATATTTGATTTTGTTTATCTGGGCACCAAAAGTTTGGAATGAAGTTGCTATAAAGCTCACTTACTTGATGACTTCTGTAAGTTGTGTACAGGCATGCCATGCTGGTCTTGTCTTCTTTCTGGTTGTTTGTGGATGGTTTTGTTTTTGTGTCTGTTTTTTGATTGTTTCTTTGCTTTGGTTTTTCAAGACAGGTTTTCTCTGTGTAGCTTTGGTATCTGTTCTGTAACTAGTTTTTGTTGACTGGGCTGGCTTCGATCTAACAGAGACCCACCTAAGTCTGCCTCCCAAGTGCTGGAGTTAAAGATGTGCACCACCAACACCATCTGTTTGTTTTTTCCATCCCTCCAAAATGTTTTCATATAGATAGAGTACTCTTACTATATATTCCATAATCCATGCCAGTTGAGACATCACAGGGACCTGGAAAAGAGGATAATAGTAGACAGAAACACAGGACTCTTGGTTCACTTGAAAAGTGAACCATTTTTATTTTTCCAAATGCTCTTTATATATTGTTTCCCCAACTTACTACAGATAGTTTAAGCAGTCTCTTTGATCATTCTATCTGAGTTCTTCTGTCCACACTTTCCTGCCTCTCTGGCATTATTTTGCCCTGAATTGCATTCCTCCTAATACCTACTATAAGTTTTAAACAGTTCCATGGCCTCTTCTGGGTCAGATCTTGTACATCCAAGAGGAACTGAAGGCCATCTGGAGCCTCTTTCTGATTTTGTAGCTTTGTGGTAACTAGACAACTTTTTTCTGGGACAAACTTCCTTCTCCAAATTCTTTGCATGCAGAAGCAGATTTTTCAAATCAATAAAAGAATAATAACAACTAATACTAAATTTATTAGGAATTTAGCAGTTTGATCATGTACAGTATTATAAGATGTTATAATGTACACTGCAATTAATTTGCAAACTTTTGGCCAGAAACTATTAAAAAATGAGAATATTCTAATCAATATTTTTGGATGTACTGGTTCAAGGTCAACAGGACCATTGTGTTGAGACCATACTGCATTTAGATTGTTCTTAAATAATTTTCATGGATATTTATATTCATTTGTGAGTTAAATCATACTTATAAATATAAGTATGATTACACTGGCAATTGTCAATCGATATTTAATAGCTTGCCCTTGTTGTGTAAGTCAATCAATGCAATCCTTAAAGACATTCAGTCTTTCTGAAGAATGTATGTCTATTGTTTTCCCCAAGGATATTTTTCTCCTCGTGAAACATTTTTAGCTGGGTAATCTTTAAACTGAGCTGTTTGTACTTCCTATTTGAGAGCCAGTGCTACTTCTGTAGCAGTGGTTTTGATTTCAATGAGTGTTAGGATGTATGTGATTAACAATCTTATATACTTAATTATAGTTTTTACTGCTATCAACATGTCTGCAAATATAGCATTTATATTTCTGTAAAACATTCTTTGAGTTTCAGAACAATTTATGTTAAGGAAGATCATTTTAATAACATAAAAGCAGACTTAAGGTATTACTAATATGTTGAGCAATGTGACAAGAAGGGCATGGAATATGGTATGAAGTGTCTATGTAATGAAAAGAAGTTTGGTACATGCTGTGAGAAGAAAAGAGTCATGCAGTTTCCATATAGTTGAAATTCAAAAAAATGTCTCTCTTTTCGTGTTGTCTTTGGGGGCCCGTTCACCCTGTCACATTACTAGTCCTGTTGCGATCTAGAGGAAACCTGTAAATGAAAGAAGTTGCAGAGTTGAGGCTCCAATTTATGATATGAATAAGACCCAGACCTTAGCTAGATCCCTGAGGAAAGGTGTTGCAGGAGAATTATCTGTATTCTGTCAATCATGTATTTTAATAAAATGCT
>LOJH01036680.1:0-15456 GCA_001685095.1 Ellobius talpinus | reverse complement strand
CACAGAGATCCATCTGTCTCTGCCTCCCCCAGTGCTGGGATTAAAGGTGTGTGCCACCACATCCAACCACTCTCTTTCTTTTTTATTTTAAGGGTTTAAACCTTTTTTAAGCCTGTATCTATTTTTAACACACTGTAAACCATTTAGAGGGTATTTTTTAGTCTTTGAATCTCCCTCTCTTTAGCCTGAGCAAATGGGCCAATCAGCTTTATAACTTATAGAGATCTCTGTGTGATTTTCCTTGGGGCTAAACAGCTGTGGAAACCGGGCAGGACAGAAAACCCCAACAAGCCGGACTCATGTTACAAAAAATATGTGAATATTTTAAAAATTACCAATATAATGACTTTAAAACACAGCTATATCAAATACCTTATTCAAAGTATTAGTGCACAGGAGTTAATTGTATGTGCCAATGGAGCTCCTGCATGTTGACTGCTAATGCTTTAGGTACTGTGAGGAGCACAAAGAGGGTTGTAACATGATTCCAGCCCTATGGCAGATGACAGTCAGTACAAGGATTTTATATTAACCCAAAGCAGTGTCTGTTAGAAAATGCCAACTGTGTGATGCTCAACAATGGTCTTCCTGCAGCAGGTGGCATGGAGATGATGTTTAGAGGAAGGATGCTACGAGTTCCAGGAAGAAGTGGTCTGAGGCATGCTAGTGAAAGTAAAAACTCTGACCTGAGGCTAGAATTCAGCAATGTACAGAGAACTCAGAAAAGTGTATCAAGGATGGGGACATGTAAAAGGAGACAGGATTGAAAAGAACCTAAATGTCACTTCAAGGCGTTATGGTTGAGCTGGCAGGTGGTCCCTTTCATTTTCAAGGCCCATTTCAGTCTGTGGAAGGAAGAATTGCCTTTTAAGAAGGGAGTGAGACTTGTACCAACAAAGAAGAAAGTAAGTCTTAAAACTCATTTATTTTTAACCAAATGACACATTGTTTTTTGGCTCTGTCATTAGGTTTTAGGAACCATCTCAAATTCCCCATAGACAAATAGATTCACTAATTCCTTTCCTTCAAGTCTCCCAAGAAGAAAGTAGCAAGGAGCAAGTGTAGCCTGTGCCTGACCATCTCACTCCTCTCTTTATCCTTGACCATGGGATTAGGTCTGCATGCTTCTTACTGCTTTTGAGAGCTTCCTGCAGAGAACTTTCCTGGTGCTGAGACTAGGAAGAGTTTATTGTTTGCTTTCTGATGGAGAAAAAGGAAGTCAGCATCTATGGGCTGCAAGGGGAGCATGGTACCAAGAGATTAGAGAGGATTTCAACTTGTTTGGTTGTTTTCTGTTAGAAGCCTGTTCTTTTCTAATGAGAGACAGAAAAGCAGTGGATCTGGGGAGGTGGTGGTGGTGGGGAGAAACTGGGGGGAGCAGAGGGAGGGAAGCTATAATCAGGATATATCGTATGAGAAGAGAATCTATTTTCATTTAAAAGCAAAAACAAAACCAGAAATTTAGCCTTCCTTGCATTTGACCATGCAATCTAAGCTGTCAAGGTTTCAGTCTAGAGACACACTTACTCTCAAAGGAACAACTTGTCTTGGCAGTCTTGGAGGAAAATGCCCAAGTTAGAAAAAAATTGCTGAGAATCTACTTTAGGATCTGTAGTCAATAACAACTATTATCACTCAAAAGCTTCAATGAAAATTTGAGGTTATCAAGTTGAATGTAGCATTATACTTCAAGTGTAGAAAACTAAGTGTATTCACCATAAATAAATGGTAGAAGTCTACTGTGGAGGATATGCTAAAAACCCTCAATTTGTCAATATCTAGTATAAAATAAATCAAGCGTCATGCACATTGCATAAATACCACATGCCAAATTCATTTTTTAAAAATAAAATATGTGAAAATTTGTAGAGCCTACAAAATAATTATAATTCTTATTGAATTTCCTCTTGTAAAGTGATATTGTTTGTTTACCTCTTCTAACTTAAAAATATTAAATATTATTTTTAAACTAAGCATTGAAGATGGTATTGTGTGCATTTAAAGAATGTTGATAGTAATGTTTCCTGAACTTAGACAGGGATGAAGATTTCTGGTTATGCCTGTCCATCAATATAGTTCTCAGGAGAAAAGGAATAATTTGCACTTGCAAGTGGATAAATGTCAGCTATTGAATGTGTCTGAGAAATTACTACAGCAAATAATGAACTCATTCAGAAATTGTCCTTTGCGTGTTTTCTTGAAGGCTATGGGAGTGTTTTGTGACTTGACCATGTCATTATCATCAATGTTTTCTTATAAAACGGTTGACTAATTTTTGCCTCTTTCAAGCTTTTGAAATCAAACACAGTTCCTTCTTAACTAGTAGATTCTAATTAAGCTGCAAACTCCAAGGCTAAAAGAAATGGCATATTTTAAGAAGAAGAAGAAAGATTAAGTAGTTGCTTCATTATCATTTTTTCTATGGATCTCAGACTGACATTATTTTCCATACAGATGTATGTGTGCATACATGCACAAATGAGAAGCGTTAGCTTACACAACATTACCCAAGGGTGTAGAGGTTCTCAGACTTAAGTAATAGCTACATTGCTTTGCAAAGAAAATAGGAGTCATAATTGAAAAACTGGGGAAACTATAGCTAGGCTAACAAGGCATGCTGTTTCCTACAAATGGAAAGGATAGGTAGCTGGATGATCATGAAGACAAAACAGTATACAGGTTGACCCATCCATCTGTGACCTTGTTGCTTTGGATGAACAGAGATTAGAGCCTAAGTGCTATTTTAGGTAAGCCCTCTATCAAGTATTGCCACTGTGCCTTAGAAATACTAGAGGGAAATGAGCAACAGAGTCCCACTGAATGCAGTTTTCCAGGGAAAACTCACAAGGGACAGGGTGCCTGAGTGTCAGGTGGACTATGGTGCGATGATTTGCTAAGCCCTGACAGACTGTCCTGTTTCCCTTTGATGTTCTTGGAACGAGAAAGGGAAACATCACCTTTTCTGTGTTCTTTTATTCATCTATACATGACTTAGATACCAGTGCCTTGTTTGTTCAGAGAGATATTTCCATGAGAACAATAGTTGTACCCCATGCATGCCTCTGACAGGAGCATTGCATATGTTGCTCAGAAGAACTTCCTGGTGGCCAGCACAGCACCTCCCGCATCTGCAGTGAAAGGCAAGGAAAGAACGCTGATTCTCATTGACTATTCTGCTTCTACTGCTGTGCTGGTCTTGTAGAAATAACTTGGGTTATTTTGGGAATATTCTATTCTTCCTCTCATGTCAATACTATGAAGTCAGAGACACACAAACTAGGAAAGGACCCGGGAGGTCATATAGTCTAGCATAATATCTATTCTAGCAGATCATTTTGGGCCACTTTAAGAGATACAACATGCCAGGATAATAAAAAAAAAGTGGTAACCACTTAGTGAATATTCAACATAGAGTTCTTATCTTCTACCATGACTTTAGTTGTTAGGAAAAAAATGTTCTTAACACTGAGCAACAATGAACTGACTTAGGGTTTTTGCACATTGAATTCAGGTACATGCAATTTTAGGATTGTGTAATTGGAAGGACATCCAGCTATTTTTTTCTAGCCATTCTAGGTTTCCATGAATATGTAAATCTGCAACTCAAGAAAATATTACCTTTGTTCATTCGCCCCACACATATTCATCAATTGCTTGTTATTTACATCCAGCAGAACCACAGGAGCAGGGACGCACTGTGGAGAGAGAGCAGTGTGCAGTGGGACAGAAAAGTGTGTTCCCTATTTCTCTCTGCAGTTTTAAAAATGGATGGGTCCATGCAGCTAACTACATGCTCTCCAAATTCACCAAATTCATTCATGGACATTATCTTGGTTTTTTTTTGGGGGGGGATTTTTTGTAGTGAATAGTCAAGATATTCTTTCTAATATGTGGAAACCTCCTTACTAAAAGAATAAGTTGAAATGAAATGACAATTAATTCAGCCTCTGTTCTTTTTTCTTTTCTTACCTGTGCTGTCTAAAAATTATGTAATCTGTTTCCAGGCCAGTTTGTCTTTCACCTTAAATCACACTAATTGGCAGGTCTTTAAAATAAAAGGAACTGGGACTGGAATTGAGCATAGTATTTAAGATATGGCAGAGGGATTGTTTCCTTCGTTGTGCATGTAGCCTAGATGCACTCTTTAGGCTTTGTGGCTTGACCAGCTTTTGAAGTGTTACTATTCAGAGAACACTTAACTTGTGATTGACAAGGGATGCAGTTCCTTTTGTCTGAACTTATTATCTCAATGGTTAATCTTACCCTTTCTTCGAGTGTACCACTTTTTTTTCTTTTCCACATCCTATTTTTCTTAAATATTCTATTGTTTCATTTTATATGTATGGGTATTTTGCCTGCATTTATGCCTACATTTCATACGTGTGCCTGGTGCCCAGGGAAGCCAGAAAAGTGCAGAAGATCCCTTGAAACTAGAATTACAGATGGTTGTGAGCTAATTGGGCACTGAGAATTGAAATGTCTTATGGAAGAATAGCCAATGGTCTTAAGTACTGAGACATCTCTCCAGTCTTTAAATATTCTACTTTTAAGTTGACCCTACCTTATAAATCACAGCCCTACTTAGAAAGCCAGATCCATCTATCCAAAGTTCTTCTTGATGATGACACAACATGGAAGACTCTAAAGCGTCTAGATGTGGACCAAAACTGAAAATGGCAAACTAAATCCCGGTGTCTTCTGCACTCTCCACTTCTCTTCTTTGATTGTTGAAATGCCATCAACGGTATCTTCCATAACTTATTATGTTTATTCAGACTGTATATATTTTACATCAAATGCTATTGACTTCACCTCTAAAAATATCTAAAACCTTTTTTTGCTGTGTCTGTTCTCCACAGTAACCTTTAGTAACCATTTCTTATGGACACAGCCTGGTGGTAGCCATTCCCTTACTCTCATCTCTGGAGATACTGCTGAGCTGTTATGACTGAGGACACAGCCTGGTGGTAGCCATTCCCTTACTCTTTGTCTCTGGAGATACTGCTGAGGTGTTATGACTGACGACACAGCTCAGGCACATGAGAAACATGAGCTATTTTATCCGGGAACTCATTTCGTTTTCTCTCTGTTTTCCTGTATTGCCATTATTTAGAGGTTATTCAGAATTTTACTTTTTCCTTGACTATTGGCAATCTTACTGGTTTCAATTTCACCTATAGACTTACTATAGGATTCCCAATTTCCTTGGCATGGACATTAATGAGCTATTGATAGGAGGAAGCAAAGGAGACGTCCTTGGGGCTGGCATTCAGTGCAGTTATCTCTGAGTATTTACAAAGTCCCAACAACCTCTGATTCACAGTCCAGGCCCTACATTCTTATAGCAAAGATATTAAGATTTTTATTGTGTTTCCTAAAGTTTCTTTCAGGACTTAGATTTTGTTATATCTGTTTTTGCCTGAAACAGCCGAGTTTTAGAAAATATTCTTCTCTGGAAATATCCACATGGCAGAATTGTGGCCTTCCAAGAATCCCCTCGGTCATAAATGAGTGTCACTGGACTCCATTCTCACTGTGCCTCTGGAAACGGTGCACTTGCGTCCATTCTGGCATCCTTGCACCCCACGTGCCTAAGCTGACTGTCCTTTCTGGGCTTGTCTTTAGGTGTGTGCTGCTATGCCATTCTTCCCTCTACCTGTGAGACATCCTTCCATGGAGATTACTCCCTACAGCATGCCTCTAGTCTTCTATGGTTTCTCTCCCTGCTTGCACTTAGCTTTGTCTGGAAGCTTCAGTCGTGATTCTGAGAAGTATGATATGACCTCATCATCTGCCTCATGGTGTCTTCTCTGTATGAAGTAAAAATAGCTGCCCCTATGCCCTCTTTGTGGATACTTGAAAAGAGGGCACCTCTCATCTCGAGATACCTGTGGCATCCACTGAAGCCTGCTCTGTATATGTTGCTAACTAATCTTTATCAGTGAGGAAATTCTTGGTGAAGCAAGGAGAGAGGCCTTGAGCTCATGTTGGCATTATTCTGTGGAAATAGCAACTGATCTGTTTAGAGTCATGTCAACAAACAGCCTTGAAAAGGAGAAATCATAAGCCTAAGATATTTTTCCTTAACCCCTGGACCTACCAGACAGAGACAACTAGTTAGTGGCTATGGGAATTTATAAAACTATCTTTATTATTGTAGGAAATTCTGAGCTACAAAAGCAAGGAATCTAGACTCATGCTATTTTCACAGCAGTTCAGGTCTCCACACCTTCCTCTGCACTAACTTAGCTTTCAACTTAATCTTAAAAAAGGCTGAATTAACTGAGCCCTTAAAGTTCAAGATAGAGGATGATAATTTAGGAATTCACAAAAGCTTCTTAACAATGTGATCTCTTTTCTTTTATGACTGTAGATCAAGGTACACCATCAACCTAAACATTGTTGTCAGATTGATTACCCTAGATAGGTTAGGAAATTGTCCCCAGCACTATTTTTAATCTGTGTATTTGGAAGAAAATAAGATAGGAACACAGAGGGGAGTAACAGTAGAATAGAGAAATTAAAATGTAAATACAGACGGGATGGAGTGACTTTCTGTTCATGGAGAAGGTAATTCCTAGAACCAGTGTATGCAAGTCAATTAAAATCATACTGTAGAAATTGAGTGGATGCTCTGAAAGAAGGCCTTTCACATTCCTTTCTTCCTCTACGCATGTCAGTCTAGCGCTTCCGTAGCCCTGATAAGTATCAAGGCTATGAAAATGAATGGAAGAATCCTTGTCCTCAAAATGATCACAGTTCCTAAGAGTCAGAGACATTTTCTGAAATGATATAGAACAGAAAGAAAGAAGCATGTACCAAAGATTCATATGTGAGGTGTCAAGGGGTCATTCAAAGAATAAAATAGTCATGTTTCCTAACCTCTGAGAAGTTAAAATCCTGAATATAGGAGAAGGCCCATATGTAGGAGGGGCTCAAAGTCTTAAATTTTGTATGTAGAGAAGATTTAGAAACCTGGCAGGACAAGAAGGATCCTTGAGGATGAAGAAGCCAAGGACACATCTTTGGGCTGTGTCCTCTGCTTAAATCAAGGTGTAGAGAGGTCCTTGATATTATCAAGAAGGAGAGGGAAGTAAGCAAGTGGAATCGCTAGGGGCATCCTTTAAAGAGGTGTGTGCTCGGCATCCACAGAGGACAAGGCTTATCTTTTATCCTTGGACAAACTATGGAACAGGACATCTTCTCATATTAGTTCAGACACACACTAGCCATGCCTACAAGCCTTTTAAGGTGACATTGGAAGGTGGAATAGTCTCACCATCCATTCCGAGAAAATACGAAATTGCTTTTCTTCAAGTTTGATGTGAAAGACACACATGCACCCTTCCTATAGGGCACACCCACACTCCTCAATTTATCTGTGTCAGAAACTCCAAGTGCTGAATTTATTGTACTGTAAATTGAACCTTCGGTTTCATTCTTAGTATTTGAAATGCGACACTCTGTCTGCTGAGACCTTTTGTGCACACGCACACACATACGTGTATGTGTGTGTGTGTGTGTGTTTCCTCAGGTCTAATGTGCTGAAATATTTCTATAGGTTTGGATCCCTTCTGCCTGTTCTCGTAAAAGCAATTTTGATCAAATCTTATAATATAGGGAGATGTTGTTGATTAAGTATTTTTAATCCACATTGCCAGATAGGAAACTTCAATAATGTAAAATAAGGTGGTAAAAGACTGCAAATGTATTTTCAACTGTGTCTTCCATGTATTTGTTTCTGCCTCAGGGTGAGTTTTGATGAGGGCCACTCCTGGAGCAGATATGGTTTCACATTGCTGCCTCTCTTTGTGGATGGGGCATTGGTGGAGGCAGGAGTCGAGACCCACATCATGACGTGAGTACTTTTTACTATGGCAGAGAAGAGACTGAAGACCTCACTTCTCCTTCATCTGCTGGCTCCAGATTTCCCTGGTGAAATAATAAGAAATCATTTCTTCTCAGGGCCAGAGTTCCCCCATCTATTAAATGGAAATTGTTCCTATTTGCACTCAACAACCCACATAGCCACCAACAGGTCACAGATGCTAATTGACCCAGGAAATTTCTAACAGAATTTAAAGACAAGGAAGTTTTCCCCATACCTCAAACTCAACAAAATAGAAAGTTAAGTCTGTGATATATTTGAGAGATTTGGCATTCATATGTTAGTGTCTGCTCAGTGTCCATCTTGGACCCAGCCTAACACTGTGGTCAGAATTGGAAGACCAGATGCCAACTGCTATAGAAAATGGCTACAGGTCAACCAAGGTAGGAAGTAGAACACATCCATGACTGGTAGCTTTAAGTTGGACTTGTGTTACAATACAACTTTTCTGGGGACACAGGAAAAAAAAAACATTGATTGTGTGCCAGATAGTATACAAATGGACAATTCAGAAAAAAAACCCTACTTTATCCTATTACTTAAATAAATAGGATGAACAAATACTCTGTTAGACATTCACATTTTTGTCAGGAGTTCCAGGAATGAATAAAATACTAAGGCCACTTCTATCCTTTACTTCAAACACTTGTTTGAAGATTTAGGTCCATGAGCTGACTTTCCCAAATTATTACCCATCCTTCACTGACTCAGTAGGCATAAAACAGAAAGCTTCTGTCTCTGTAGGACCTTCCCTAATGTGACTCAGTCCAAAACTTGCGTCCTGGTTGTAAGTTCTACAGGGCATAAGTACCTGAATTCAAGAGACTGGTTAAGCTGCCTCCTAACTGCATTCATGCCAGAGTTCATTGTTTTTCCAATTCAAGTCTGATGTGGCTCTAGAATTTTGACCAGTGGCCCCAAATTCAGCCATTCTTCATTTTTCCTTTTGTCAAGAGACTTGACTATTTTGCTTATCTTTAGCTCATAACCTAAGGTATTCTGCGTGCTCTTTTGTGAGACCTATTTGAACTAATTGCATGATTCTGCTGGGCATGGCTTTTAATGATACCATAGGCAGACGACTCTCTCATGGCCTTGTATTCTCTGGACTAAGGCTGCACTTTAAATTTTGTGTCCACATAATCTTAACTCTTAATACTTTCCCCCTTCATGTGAAGTTGAGCTTGTTGGGGTATGAAGAGAGACTGAACTCAGAACCAAATTACTTCCTGAACGACTGAGATAGTGTTTTGTCGTCCTTCCTTTCCACGAGTATTGCTGGGTCCTAACGTCTTTCTCGGGGGAGAGGAGTGAAAAGGTGTGACATCAATGACCACAGACATTGGGAGTCAGGTAGAACTTACAGCAGACTCATTTATCTAACAGTGAGGAAAAACTTATATACCCTCCCAGCACCCAGGCATTCTCATCCGTTGACAGTTGGCATTTCTTTCATGCTCATCTCTTGTTGGCTAGGCATGATCAGGACCTCTGAGAGTGCCCGTTGTTAGGCACTCAGGAAACACTACTTGGTAGCTCCTTGTTGGATAGGCACAGACAGGACCTTTGACTGCTCCAGGCAGACTCCAGGTTGGCTCCTTTTGGCCTCGTAGGCCTTAATGCGAGGATGCGCAGGAGCTCAGCAGAGCTTTGGTACCTTGTCTGTCTTGCTTATAAAGATGCTTCAAATATGCAGCATGGTTATTTCATATAAGAGATGGGGAGTGAAAAGCACACTTGTCTAATAAAATTAAGATGAGTCTTAGAAGCATTCATCCAAATAAATGACCAATTTTTAGTTCTTGTTTTAAATTTTTAAAAAAGATTTTGCTTATTGTTTAAGAACTGCATACCTGAATATAGTGTGTTTTGATCATAGCCACCCCTTGCTCCTCTCATCTAATTTTCCAAGATTGCCCTACACGCATCTCTCCCAACTTTGTCTTCTACCTTTTCCTTTTATTATATTTATTATATATATTATAATATATTATTAATTATATTTTCTTTAAAATATAATTCACTGTGTCCACTTGGTGCTGCCTGTATGTCTGTGGGTATAAGGCCATGCGCTGGTGAACAGGAAACCTACCAGGAGCCACACCTACCAGGAGCCACACTACTGAAGAAAACCAACTCTCTCTCTACTAGCAGCTCACCTACTGCCTTGTAGTTCCTTACCTAGTGGTGGGTCTGTGAGTCATGCTGGAATGTCAGCTGGGTTGATCTTGTACTGGTCTTCATGTAGCCTACCACAGCTGCCTGAGAGTTCTTGAGTACAATAGCCATGACAGATTTAGAAGATACTAATTCTCAATAGTCTTCCAAGTCCTCTGGCTCTTACAATTTTTCTATTTCCCTCTTCATTGATGTTCCCTGATAATTGTGTGTGTGTGTGTATGTGTATGAGAGAGAGAAAGAGGGAGGGAGGGAAGAAGGGAGAGAGAGAAAGAGAGCGAGAGAGGAGAGAGAAGTCCCATTTGGGGATCCGTATTCCATAGTTCCCAGTTCCCTTCACTTTGAACAGTTATATTCTTTATGCTAACCTTCATTCACTGCAAAAGAAGGGTTACCTATAGGTATCAAATTAAATATTTATAAGGCAGTTGGCTATTATATCAACTTAGCAAACTTAGAGTAGTAACTTCTTTGAGGTTTGCCTGTGACCTCTCCAGCCAAGAACTCTTGGCTGGGTTCAAAGAACTAGGCATGAGTTCCCTTCTATTTTGTAGACCTTTAGTATAATCAGAGAGATGTTGGGTGCAGCTAAGACATTTGTACCACTATTGGACAAATGAGAATATCTTTACAGTCCATTAATTATTATAGTATATAGTGTTCATAGCTGGATAAGAGTTTTCTACTTTGGACGCCTGCATAACAGCTTCTGGCGCTTTGAATTCTTACCATTAGAAACATCTTCCTTCATAGGAACTTAACTTAATCTCCCCGCCCCCTCCTCTGTGTGTGTGTGTGTGTGTGTGTGTGTGTGTGTGTGTATTGTGAAGTTCTCACATCCTTAGGCTCACCTCCTGGCTTAGGAATCAGAGTGTCCCCTGATGACTAGTGGGATGGTTACTGGGAGGCTCTGTCTGCTTCCATTTCAGATTTGAAAAAAAACTTTATACCCAACTGGTTTACTAAAGCTAACTGGTATTTTAATGTCACAGAATGAAAATAGAATTCAAAATTACATATTCTTTTGGAATTGTGAGAATAAGGAGTAGATTTGGGGACAAGGGTTCTTCTCCTACCTACTGAACTAATGAAACAGGACACTTGAATTCTGTGAACTCACTGTTAACCTCATTAAGGTATAATGGTGGCCACGGATAAGAAGGCTACAGTGTGATACTATTGACTTTCCATTTTGATTTGTAGAATTTATCTGTTTAATTCTTTATTCATTTAAAACACTTCATGAGTGCAATACAGATTCTGTTGGATCTTAGAAGATAAAAAGGCGAATGCAATCCTTCCCTTTTAAGGAAATTTCAAGGAAATTTCCTTTTAAGGAAATTTCAGGATGCAAGTATAGGTACACTGGTCATCAGCGTAGAGGCTCCTAGGTCATGGCTTGATTTCCCCAATGCCTGCAACTGAAATGAAGCAGGTAAATATGCAGAAGTAGGAAATATCCTGACAGAGGTAACATAGACCCAGAAAGCAAATAACACATATGTTATCTATTACATGTTGGTTTCGCTTTGGAGGTTTAGATTTGTGGTGTAGAGCTTGGAGTACCCGTAGAAGTTAGAACAGTAGAAAGACATCATTGGAGGAGGGGAGGAGGAGGAAGAGCTAAAGGAAGAAGGAGATGGAGAACACTGGTGTAAAGTGGGAAAGGGGAGTAATTTAAGGTGAAGATTTAAGTCGTAAGAGAGATGAGAGGGTAAATCAGATGGTGTGGGATAAACAATAGTTCATTTGAAAAGGCCACATGGAGTTCTACTGTTTTATAAGCTTTCTAAAAACTAATTACATACTTAAATCTTTGTTTTAGGTATAACGATAATGCTCCTCTTAGAAGCCATGGTTTAAAAAAGGCTAGTACCTGGCATGGGTCACCTCTCTGTAAGTTGTTGGTCAGGGAATCCAAGAGACTACAAAAATAATACCCCCAGGTATTCTGTCATGCAAATATTAGGATCTAGCAGTTGGCAATTATGTGCATGGAGTTTGGGTTGGAATCAAACTAGGTAATCTATTCTCTGAGCAGGGTTGTGTGTGTGGGAACAGTGAACTGCCAACAGAATGGCCTGAGGGTACAGCAGGGCAGCTGGAGAATGAGAACCCTATGGGGCATTGTTTCCGATTCTCTCCTGGGGGAAACTTCCCAGTTCTTCACTGTGTATCTGCTGGAGAATATGCATGGGGGAGACAAGACAATGCCCAGCATAGAGATCTGTGATTTTCTTGCTTTTATTGTACATTTTTTTCTATTGCCATTTCAAATGTTATTAGTTCAACAGCTTCCTGGAAACCTTGACAGCAGCCATCTAGTCTAGCCTAATTCACAATGAAATGTGACCATTCTTATTACTTAAGGCTGAGGATGCATGGGGTGATTGACATGCCCTTGTGCCTATTGTGGTCTCTGGTGGAAGTTCTTGAGATGATGACGTGCCTGTGGATGCTAGAACACTTGGCCTCTTTGGTCCTCTACTGTTATGAAAGGTTGTTTGCCTTCCAAAATAACAAACACCTTAAGGGGAACTCTTTCTCTTGGCTCAGCTGAAGAATCAGATGGAAAATCTTCTTTCCCACATCCTCTGTACTACACTTTAGTTTCCTTACTAATATGAAAATTTGGGACCAATGGACTGTTATTTAGCTAATCTTTTACAGGGACTGGAGAGAACTAGTCAGTCTCTCTGAAAAAAAGACATATAGGTCAAGAACAGTAGAATTTCTCCTGAAAAATCTCAGTTACTTCTAGGAGCAGGCAGCAAAGCACCTGGGGAGATTTGTGCCTAATATTTAAACTCCAGCCATGGTTTGCAGCCAGTTTGCATACACCCTTCTCCTTCCCTGGGCCAGATAATGCCATGAGGTGCTTTCTTGAATGTGAGTTCATTGGAATCCCCCAGAATCCTGCAGTGTAGGTAGGATTATCATCACTGAGCAAGTGAGGATGCTGAAGCTCGGGGAAATGTTCAAGTCAGACAACATAAGAGCAAAGACTTTGCGCACAAATGAATGAAGATACTAGAAATATCTAAGGCCTGTCCAGCAAGCAAGCACTGTGGTTCATAGGAAAGTGTTAGGATGCTAATGACTTAGTATGTATTGGTGACTACATCTCTGTGCTCACCCCTTCCTAAGCCAAAGAAGATCTGCCCCTGGATTTTAATTCACAGTATGTTTGAAAAAGAATATGATGAAAGCTTGAAAGAATTAGGGACTAATTAAAAGGCAAGATGTGAGGCAAATTGTACTTGCCATTGGATATCAAACAAGTGATGAAAGGCGGAATAGTTACAAAGGGTTTCCTGGCTGTGCAGAGAGTCGGAGATCAGTCATTACAGGTGGATGGCACAGTCTGAGCAAACAGGGAGAAGTAGGAATGTGCCTGGCCTGTCAAAAAGAGGCTGCAAAGAAGGAAAGGCTACAAATGCCTTCAGCAAATTGGCTAGAGCCCACTGTCTTGCTGACTCCCTTTGTAAATCCCACTCTAATTGGCATAAATCTCTGGTCCATTGTTCTACTAGCAGAACTAATAGCCAAAGTGAAGGGGACCCATAACATTTTGCCTAGAAAATTATTCCAACCCCAAAGCTACAGACTTTGAATAGAAGCAAAGACCTCCTTTCCACTTAAGAGCCAGTAGCCTCATGCTCAGCCGGGAATATACTCTTAAGTATATATAGCCAGAGCAGGATGCAAAGGCCCAGCTCTAAACTGTGAATGCATTCATTGCTTAGCGTCTAGTAACTGCATCCCATAAAGTCTCTGGAAATGAACCAGAGCTGTTCCCATTGATCTGTTTTTCAATTTTCTGTTGTTTGCTAGAAGAGCCTGATTTTACTTTGCCCAAAGTAAGTCATTCGAGTAATCACCAAATCCAACAAAACCCCTCAATCATAGCTTTTCATGCTCTGGCTTGATTCCCAGTCTCTAGGTTATCACCGGGCTTCTCACCACTCAGAGACTAGCTTCCGTTTGGGGCGAGGCCCTGGAGAGCTGAAAACTGGTATGTCGGAGCTTCTGTATCACACTGGAGGCTGGCAACAGCCTGAAGTGAAAACAGTTGTGCCAACCAACAGATTTCCATCTGTACTTAATGAAAGTCCATCTCGAGGTACAGTCCTTACCATAATCCCTTGCTCATTCATTTGAAGTCCAGTTTCCTCACCTGGATGTTAGGATGAAGAGAAACAAACCCCACCAAGGGCCATTAGATTGTTACGGCTCCAGAGATGGCTCTGTTGGCCATCTGTTGCAAACTGTAAGTGCAGACCTGAGCTTGATTTCAAGAACCCACATAAATAGCCAGGTAGGATACTCTGCCCATGTAATCCCAGTATTCAAGAGACTGATAAAGGAGACCCCTTGGGTCTCACTGGCTAACTGTCCTAGACTACTTGGATAATTAAAGGTACATAAGATCGTATCTTAAAATACAAACAAACAGAAAAGGTTGATTGAGCATGAGAAATAGTAGTTGAGGTTTTTCTCCAGCTTTGACATGCATGCACATACATGTACTGCAGCCAGTAAAGAAGTCAGGCTTTGCTGGCTATGGTGTTTCTATTGCAGTGAGTCAGCTGCCCCAGTTCATTTCATGAAGATAGGCACAGAAAGCAGAGAACAGTAGAAATTAGTGGGTGCCAGTCAAAACTCACTATGAAAAAAAAATCTAATTTCAAACAGTTTTCAAGTGCCATAAATATAATTTTTCTTTAGTTTCCACTCTTTTTGAACATTTAAAGCATTGTGGGCTAATTAAAACAGATGCATCCTGCAGGTTGTGCTGTGGCCCCGAATAAGAATGCACTTGGTCCAGGCTGATTCCCTTAGAAACATCTCAGTCTTGGACAGTGCTGTATTCCGGCTTTTCCCTAAGAGGTCCCTAAAGGCATGGCCTCTTCCTCACGGTGTGTTTGAGAAGTGATTGGCTTTTACACTTTCCTCCTCAGTGCACTTTACCCATTTATGGATGTGTAGACTGATGGCTCCTTAGATGGTGAAGGGGTGTAAAAGAGGGGTGTAGTTGGATGTGGTAGGACCGGCATGTGCGCTCTAACATGTTATCCTGCCTCCAGCTCCTCTTGCTTATCCTCTATGTGTTCCGCTAGGAAATAAATGACTTGCTCATCCAGCACACCCATCTGGAGTGCTGTACTTTTTGCCTCAAAACAGGTCTCAGAATAATTGAACTAGCCTGCTGTAGACCGAAGGCCCTGCACGCATGAGCTGAAGTAACGCTTTTGTCTCCAGCATCGTTTCCCTCAGCTGACTTCTCAGTGTCCAAAAGTGTGATTCGTCAGACATGGCTTCTGCCTAGAATTCGCTTCTTTTTTTTTATTTCAGACACTTTTTTTATTGTTATTAAAAAATTTTCCACC
>LOJH01036679.1:334-15456 GCA_001685095.1 Ellobius talpinus | reverse complement strand
TTTCTTTATTAACCAATGAAAGTAACACATAGACAGATGACACTCCTACATCAGATGTGTATGGGTATTTTGCCTACATGTATGTCTGTGTATCACATGCATAGGGTCAGCAGAGGATGGAAGAGGATGTCTGATCCTCTGGAACTGGAGTTACAAACAGTTGCGAGCCAACCTTTGGGTGTTGAAAATCAAACCCAGGTCTTCTGGAAGAACATCCAAGCTCTTAACCACCGAGTCATCTCTCCAGGACCCTCTAATAGAGTTCTTGATTCAAGAAATAACATCATATTCATCTGTAGAACTTCCAAAAATATGCATAACTTTAGACACTCGTCCCATATGAAGGGATCGAGTAGGTCTGATAACTGGAGTTTGCAAAGCCCTGTGAGAATTTTGGATATTCCCCTGCTGATTGAGAAACACTGATTGAAGGGATGACTTGATTCTGAGACTATCCACATGCAAGAAGACAGCTGTGCAGGGGAGTCAAGTTGAACATGAAGTTCAGAGGGAGCAGGCTGAATGGGAACATGCACACATGTGCACATGTGAATACTCTCACACACACATTTGCAGGCACAAGATCAGGCTGTAGGCAAGAGATCGCTCAGCATCCCTTGCAGCTAGAAGCCAGTCAAATTAGAATGGAAGTGATATATGCAAATTAAGGGTCACTAAAGGGAAAGGAAGAACAAGTTCTCCACTTCCTTTTCTCTCTTAATGACTGGGACACAGGTGTGGGCATTGGATCTGGGCAAACACCTATATATCTATATTATAGAATATAGATGCTTTGTGTTGGATGTGGAAAAGCAACAAGATAAACATTTGCACAGCATTGCATTATCTCTGCCAGTTATGAGAGAGAAATGACCAATCCTCTTAAGCCAGACACCCTAAATAGCTTTCTAACTAACATTGTTCTTATTATATGTTCTCTGAATGGCACATCAAATAACTGCAGGAGGTTAAATTCAAAGAGTGCTCCATAGAAAAAGCTATGTTTTCATTTGTCTCTGATTTTCCTCATGCTTACTCTGGAGCAGCTTGAAGAGGCAAAAACATAAGCCCACGAGAAGGGCATGAAAGCAATTTTTCAACGTAAAAGACAATGACTTGGGTGCTTGTTAAAATGCAGATCTAGGACTATAGAAATGGCTCAGTTAGCAAACTGCTTGCTGCCCACACACGAGGACCTGAGTTCAATCCGCGACACCCTCATAATAGTTAGGTATGCATCTGTCACCCCAGCTCTGAGAGTGGGAGATTAGAGACCGGTGGATTCCCGAAATTTACTGGCCCATCAGTCTAGACAAATTGGTGAGCTCCAGGTTCAGTGAGAGACCAGGTCTCAAAAATGAAGGTAGTCAGCAACAGAGGGAGACAGTTGGTGTTGTCCTGGCCACCACACATGTATGTACACATCTTTCTGTTCACATATGTGCATCCACACAGACACATGTACACATCCTTGGCTCTACCCTCAGTGGTACCAGCTTTTCAAGCCTTGCATAGGCTAGAGACTAGCATTTGATGAGTGCCCAGGTCATCCGGGGCAGGCAGTCCTTGGGTCACACATTAAGAACAGTATTCTCTGAGTGGAGTCCCCCTGGACTTGGGAAATTCTGCAGGGAATAAGCTCAGTGAGCTTCTTAATTACCTCAGAGGTGCTGTTGGTGATGGTGTTCAGCAGTCTAGAAACGGTGCCTTGAAATGGATACTTGGGGATATTTGATGGGACACTCAGTGAGAGGCAGATATCTGGGACATCATGAAGCGTTACTCTAGATGGCCTGTAAACGCCACATGCAGGCACTAATTGGGCAACAAGACATTATTAAATTATTTGGAGTCATGATTGAAAAAATAAATATTTTAAGGAACCAGAGGGCACGACTTAAACACTTTACTCTTCACGCTCATTTCTTTAGTTCCCAGTGTTGACTGAGGAGTTGGCATAATTGCCAGTGATAAAGATGCTGGATAATTATCTACTTGCCTGTGTTTACACTAGACACGGAATCAGGGCACACACTTCATAAGTGAGCCTCATGGATGTCCCATCACATCACATCATGATGGCAGAAGTCATCATGATGTCAGTGACGGGGACAATTAGGAATAAACTTTCGGCTCAAGGGAGTGTGATGCGGATGGAGAAAACAAATGCTCACTGGACACGGAGTACAGCACAGTGGTAGAGCATGTGTTTAGGATGTGTGAGGCCCTGGGGTTTGGTCTCAAGTAACGCACACATACACATGCATATACGTGCACATACACACACACCAACTCACAGGATTAACAGCATATTCTAAGAGGATTTTTATGTGTGTGAAGGTCCTGTGCTCTGAACTCTGGGTGTGGTGGTGGTGGTGGTGGTGGTGGGGACAGAGCACAGGTTGGAGAAATGTGACAGATTCTGGAAGTCACAACGTTCCCCAGAGGAGGATCACACTATAGCAGCATAGGCTTAGTGTTAAATCTGTCTCCACAAAACTTCAATGGTGAGCAGTTGAGAGATGGGCCTGCCAGGTGAAACTTCTTCAGATGGGAAGTCCTCTGATGTCAGTCAGCAACCGGAGTCTCTCTTGGTTTTTATAGATGCAAAAGCGATAAAGGACAGAGTCGCTTTTCTCACAGGGCTTACACTCTGGAGGAAGGAGGCAGATTAAAGACGCTATTGAGAATAAATACCATTAAGCGAACCCTGACATAACCGTGATTTGACCTTCTCTTTCTTCCTCTTCCTCCTCCTCTCCACAGTCCTCCCCCAACTCTGTTGTAGTTGTGTGTGTGTGTGTGTGTGATGTACACACCAGACCTCAAAGTAACGAGTCTTTCTCTATCACACTCGACCCAATTTTCTGAGACAAGGCCACTCACTGAACCTGGATCCTGCTGTTCTGACTAATCAGGCTGGCCAGCAGTTGACTGGCATCCCCACATCTCTGTTCTCTGTGCTGGGGATACAGGCCTGTACCACTGTATCCGACTTTATTTATTGGTGAACTTATTTATTAAGTAGGTGCTGGTGATTTGAACTCGGGTCCTCATGCTCACATATCAAACACTTTACCCATAAGCCATCTCCCCAGTCCTTGTTTGACTTTTCCCCCCAGAGACAATCTTTATGATTTTATTAATAGACCTAAGGAACAGTTTTAGGTTTTTCTGAAATACAGACACTCTGAACCCCTGGTTGTCACCCCTCCGCCTCTTCTGCTTTGCCTAGAGGTAGTGTCTTGCATTTGCTTGTCATTTGCTCCTGGAACCAACATGGAGACTCTATTATGAATCAAAGAACACGGTGTACATTAGGTTTCAGTGTTGGTGGTGAACATTCTACGAGCTTTAATAATATAATTATCCATGCATATTTATCACCGGCATTAATGGATTTTATTGTCAATGTTTTGACTTTATGGTGATGCAAAAGCAATCTATTTTAGTAGAAACTGTACATGGAGTTTGACACTGTACTGCTGCACTGCTTTGGTCACATGTGGCACAATACTTTCTTGATGCAGGGTGACAGCAGCAGTTCCCATCACCTGCAGGGACACAAGACTAAAAGGGTTTTAGTTTAGAAGGAGGTTAAGTGACTTGGCTAATATCACAGACTGATGATAGGTAGAAATTATTTTGACTCTCACTTCGGTGAGTCTAATGTCTCCACCCTTGGTGCTGACCTGGGCCATTTCTCAAGAGGTCATTTTGTTTGTTTGTCATTTTGTCTGATTTTTTTTGGGGGGGACAGGGTTCTCTGTGTAACACTGGCTGTCCTGGAACTTGCTCTATAGACCAGGCTGGCCTGAAACTCAGAGATCTCCCTGCCTTTGCCCCTGAGTGCTCGGATTAAAGGTGTGCTCTGTCACTGCCCAGCTTTAAGATGCTTCTTCTTTCTGCTTTCCTACAACAATAGATACAAAACAGTTTCTTTCTTGCCTTAATATCGCACTAGTTATGACTTGTGGCTTGTATCTCTGACCCTCATTTTTGTGGTGATTTTGTGTGCATACATGTGGGTGTGTCCCAATGCCTTCCCATCCCCTCCATCTTCTAGCCTTGAGATCTTCTGACATACTCAAGGATGACCCTCCAGTTGCCTCGCTGTCCCTGTGAGAAAAGGTCAATGGCATTAGAAACAATCCTATGGACAAACATTCCGGTTACATTCCAGTTATGGGTACAGTGCTCAAGTGATTCCAGACTGGGGTGCGTAAAACAGCAGCAGCCATGCCAGGCTGTGTGCTGTGTGGGGCAGCAGTGGTGACCTTTCTGTTTGTTTGCTTTTGTTTTGGTTTGTTCTGTGATTTTCCTGAGGCCTCAGCTAGGAAGACATGAATGCCTAGAACTAACTGGAATGGTTGGGAACTCCAAGTTTTCAAGACTTCTACTGAGTTAGTCTGTTGATTAAAGTGGTTTACCCAAGTTCATGCCACACAGCTTGGGCTTCTTCTCAACATGGTCTCCGGCAGGGAGACTTCTTACATGCAGACTCGGGGCTTCTAACCACCTGTTCCAGGGAACAAGATGGGAGCTCCGTGACCTCTTGTGACCTAGCCTCAGTCACAGAACCATTCCTGACACCCTCTATTGTTCAAAGCCACCGTCCAGGTTTAAGTAGAAGTGACACAGCGTCTGTGTCTCAATAGGCATGTCGAAGAATTCCTGGGTGTGCTTTAAACCCAGCATGCAAACTAATCAAAAACTGTAAAACTAAACATAAAAATGAAAAATTCCCAAGTTTTTATTCCATAGAGGTCTTTAAAGCCAGAAGAAACAGCAGCTCCCACAATAAACAGAAATCTCCTACAGAAAATTATTATTGTCCATGAAGGAACAATATGCATATGGCAAATAATTCATTATAGCCAAACATCAAGAATTAAGCATAATACGAAGAATATAAGTCATTTCTGAAAACTGTGTCACCACGGGCGACCATGGCTCACTTTTGAAGAGCACCCTTTCTGGTGTTTTTCTATGCATAGACACATGCAAATGTGTGACTGTTTTTACAGAAATAGGACCAACTGTTGAGCTCTTTTAAAATATAGTTTCTTTTTCTCCACTTAATAATATGCTACAGTCACTTGTCTGTGTTGCCACAGAGACCGTTTCATATCCAGCAGCTGTTGTCCTGACAGAAGCCTTTTGGTTGGTTAGTTTATTTATTGAGACAGGATCTCATGTAGCCCAGGCTGGGCTCAATATTACTAGGGCATTAAGACTGGCCTTGAACTCCTGATCCTCCTACTTCCTCCTTCTAAGTGCTGTGGTCACAGGTGCACTCCAACCCTCCTGGCAAGTTCTTATCTTAAACCATGTGACCACCTCCCTTTCAGTAGAGACTCATTTCCAGAGGCAGAATCTACCATCAGTCTCCAGGGAAAACAGAATTTGCCTTCACCATGGAACATTCCCTTCCTCTGGCTGGCAATGGTGTAAAGAGGAGAGAATGCAAAAGAATTCGAGCTGAAGTGACACAAGGTTTGCCTGGTTTTAGGAAAATGTATTTCTTTTAGAAAACGTTTTAATTACTATTTTATGTGTACGGCTGTTTTGCCTGCATGTATGTCTGTGTACCAGGTGTGTGCCTGGTGCCTGAGGAGGCCTAAGGAGAGTATCAGAGTGCTGGAAGTGGACTTACAAAAAGATGTGAGCTGCCCTGTGCATTCTGGGAATCAAACCTGGGTCCTCTGGAAAAGCAGCCTGTGATCTTACTGCTGAACTATTATTGCTCCAGACCCAAGGAAATGGGTTTTCTTCATGGTGATGTTTGGAATAGCTTCTTTTCTACCATCTGTTGATTTTCCTGCGTGTGACAGCGGAGCCACAGCAGCTTCAGGCTTTATGGGGTTTAATTTTCTTCTTTTTTCTTTTATAATAAATTACTAATTGTTCAGCTTAAATGGTTGTGTTGTGTTTTTCTTTTAAAACCTAGAGTATTCTAATCGATTGCCGTCTACAAACCAAGAGTATTCTAATCGATGGATGTCTACAAACCAAGAGTATGCTAACTGATGACCAAGAGTACTCTAACCCATGGGTGTCTCCAAACCAAGAGTATGCTAACCGATGAATGTCTACAGCAGTATTATGAAAATGACTGCCTACTCTTTTGAAGAGGTATGTCTTCAATAACTGTAAAATTCCTAGTTGTTTGACATTTTTAGCCATTTCTTTCTTTTAGGTCATAATAAACGATGCTAATGAATATCAATACTCAAACTAATTCTAGCTTTTACTTCCTGTTTGGTGTCTAGATTACCTCCTGCCATAATGTTCCCATCTATGTTACCTTCTAATTTCCTCTAAAGTTGACATCTTTTATAACCATGTGAACTTTATTTATGTACATTTTAAAAAGAATTTCATAATGAGTAAACAGTGTTTACGTTATTTCCATTTTCCCTCTCCCCATTCTATCTCTTCCCCCTTTTCAGATTCATGACCTCCACTTCTATAATTACTGTTTCATATTTATACACACACATACACACACATATACACATACACATACATATACACACAGAGACACATATGTATGTAGATAACCTATTGAGTCCATTTGGTGTTTCTTGTATGTGCATGTGTTTAGAGTTGACCAGTGGGAGCCAGATAATGTAACAAGGGGCTCATCTCAAAGAAAACTTATTTTTCCCTCTTTCAACAGCCATAAGACTGCCTGTAGCTCTTCATCTACTGGTGGGGCTTTGTCTAATCCCCCCCATTGGCATGTTGACTGTGTGGTCATTAAGTAGGTCTTATTTAGAAAAACATATTGTCATATTGTGGAGGTTTCGTGGGTACAGTGTTCCTGTCATTCCTAGAAGACACTCTCTCAAGCCAACCTCCTGGTCCTCTCTCTTTGGCAATCTTTCTGTCTCTTCCTTCACAGTAATCCCAAGCCCTATGTGTAGGGTTGTGTTGTGTATGCACCAGTTGGGACTGTGCACCCCAGGATCACTTATTCTTGGCATTTTTACTGGTTGTGACTCTCGGCTGCCTAAAGAAGCTTCTTTGGTGAAGGGCGAGAGCTGC
Organism: Ellobius talpinus; assembly: GCA_001685095.1. Lineage (NCBI taxonomy): Eukaryota > Metazoa > Chordata > Mammalia > Rodentia > Cricetidae > Ellobius > Ellobius talpinus. The sequence continues at coordinate 8,406 of LOJH01036679.1, read as the reverse complement.
ACTTAGCTGTGGAGAGACAGATAAGTGTTTAGAATACAGTTAGAAGCTACATCAGTTTAGGAAAATGTCAGTAGTAGTGTTTCCTCTAGGGTCTATGACATTTCCAGGCATGGGTAGTTGACTGGTGTGAAATTCCAGGCATGAGCTCCCTTGTATCGGGTGGACCTTAAATCGAATTCCACAGCTGTTGGTTGCTCCTGAGACAAGTACCACTATTGAGCCACTGGGGTACCTTGCTGGCCTGGCCATTGCTGTACTGCAAAGGCTTAGTGGCTGGGTTGGATTATTGATTAATTTTCGCACCTTCTAATACGGTGAGGACTAGCTTTCAGGGAGGAGGGTTCTAGGCTAGTTCCCGCTCCATTCTTTCCAGTCCTGTGGCCGAGGTGTGCATTGCTTTCAGGAAGAGGGTCTCACTTTCAAGTTCTGAGAGGCAACAAAGTACAATGGCAATAGCCCATATTGGTTTGGGGTTTCTTGGACCCCTCTGACCAGCAACACAAAGGGAGGCTTCCCATGCCTGGTTCTGGGTTATTTTTTAACAATCTATGGCTCCTGGGAGAATCATTATTGACTCATGTGGCATAATACCATTTAACTAATATATATGTATTAATTAGTTTAAATGTATACAACGTGTAAATATAATATAATATAATAAAATATAATAAAATATAATAAAATGTAATATATTAGCATATATATGTATGTGTGTGCACACGTGTGTGTATGTATGTTTAAATAAAATAACATTTCCTGTTAAGTCCCCTTACCACCACCTGTGTCCTACTGTCCCCATCTCTAGAGCCATTTCCACAGTACACTGTTAAAACTTCTCAGCGGAGCCAGGCATGATTGTGCAGGAGGCTAAGGTAGGAGGACTGAAAGATTGAGGACTTCATAGTGAGATCCTGTCCTGACATACAACGAAAACAAAACAACCGCCGACCCAAACAAATTGACATTGGTAACAATATTGATTAAACTAGACTTTATTTGGATTTAGTGAGTTTTGGGGCACGCGCCTCTCCACTGCAGGAAACAGAGCCAGGTACTAACATGCCTTAGTTAGTACCTCTGGTTTTGAATAGACTTGAAGTCATCTCCTTGGAGAGTGAAACTGAACACACGTCTCAAAAAAAAGGTGCAAACGTAGTTTTGAAAGCTTGTGAATAGCCATCCTTACACCTTTACAGCTCTTTAAGCAGCAAGGTATTCCTGCTCTAGTTTTCAGAAGAGGGTGGGGATTTGTAGAGGCCCCTCCCTCATGGGCAGATTTCGGCTCAGACTGCTGACTCGGGCTTAGGGTGTGTTACCCCGACCCTTCACCAGCGCCAGCCTGGATGGGAGGTCACCTGTGGGCAGAGCTAACTCTGTTCAAAAATGACCACAACCCACCAGTTCCTTCTGGCCCCTCTGACCAGCGTCCTGCTCCTCTCTTCCTTCCACACCTACTCCTTTTAACGCAGTCTGACTAACCAACAGCTGCTTGTCAATCTCTTCCCGAGCTCTGGGCCACAAGGCAAAGGCGCCTCCTGGTGTTTGCATTTGAATAGGGACCCAAGCCTGGAAAACAATGAGGCTCGTGGTGGGAGTGGGGATGAATTCGAGCTGAGCCTCTTGCTTCTTCTGCCCCGTCACGTGGCGGTTCTCCCCGCACCTGCGATTTTCCCTTTAGAAATGTCACGGACAGCTCCCTCTGATTCAGGTCTGTGCTTCTGAAGGGACAGAGCCTTCTCCTGGGGACAGGAAAATGACTGCCTTTCAGCTAGTAGCTCTTCGGCACCACCTCCTGGGTTCCTACTTTCCTGCCTGGGCGCACAGTCCAATGCCAAGCCAGAACCAGGTAGGAAGGACTCCAGGTCAAAATAGCAGTCTCCTACCCACCGCCCTGAACTCCCAGGGGCTTCTCCCCAGTGCTTCAGGGATGCTGGCTTGTCACTGTGCAGTGGGGACATGGAGGCTCTGGAACGACCCAGCTGGTAAATGATGCCGTAAGGACTGGAACCTTGGTCTGCCTGGCTCTGTCGACAGCCTTAAATCTTCCACCACACCGAACATTGTCACCAGAATTGTTCTAGAAATAGGACCATTGCCAAAACCAACCACGGATTCCTGGTGCGAGGAGGACCCTGTGATGTCCTGGGTCAACAGCCTGTGACTCTCAGGCTGGTTCTTTCGGTGGAGAACCAGGCTGCAAACAAAGCCCCTTTCTCAGGCACGCTTCTGAAGGCGGAAGCGGCTCTGCTCGGTAGGCAGCAGGGCAGTGGCCAGGGCAGGCACCCTGTCAGGGAGTGGGCATTTCCGCATTCAAGGTGGCACACTGAAAGGACAGTGGTAGTGACCTGCTGCTACTCTGTTTACCTGGGAGTTCGCGGGGCCGAGAAGCAATGCTAATCCTTTGTTGGCTTTGATAGGACTCGCAAAACCAGCTCTGTCCAGAAAACAGCTTGAGGAAAACAGTCCTAACTGGCCACAGTCTGGACCGACTCAGCCTATAGTCACTAACAAGCCACTTGCCCCCTCCGTGGTGATGAGTAGCTTGGGGTCACCAATAGGCAACAGAAGTCTTTAGTCAAAAGTATGAATAAGAATTGCTAGCAGGGGTTGGCCTCTCACAACACGCAAGCATGTGAATGAATTTGGCTAATCCTAGGAACAAACAGTAAAGCAGGCTGTGTAATTATTGCCTTCGTCTGACAAAGAACCTAGGCACTGGGGGTCTCGAAACTTGTATTGAATCTAGGACACTGCTCCCCATTATATGGCAACTTGGTCCGTTGAAAGTTTCAGGCAGAAGGAACTTAAGGAAGGAGTAGAAGTAGCTGAGAGGTCACATAGTTAAGTGGCAGAGTTGGGGACCAAAAACACCAGAGAGGCTGCAGGCAGAGAGCTTTGGGGATATAGATGGCTGTATACCCATGCTCCACTCTCCTGTTTCCTTGTTTGCCTGTTTTGTTTGGATAATTCTTTTCCTTTTTTAGATAGGATCTCACTATATAGCCTTGGCTGACCTGGAACTCACTATGTTGACCAGGCTAGCCTTGAACTCACAAAGATCCACCTGTATGCTAAGTGCTGGGGATTAAAGGCATGTGCTACGTACCACACCTGGCTAGTTTCTTATAATACATGTTCTGTGGGGGTGAAAAGCACAAAGAGGATTTACAGCAGAAAAAAAAACGGGAATGATCCTTAGTGGGTACCTGCTCCATGGGACAATGGACAGGATCAAGTCTTTGAGTGCCCCCGAGAAGTATGTTTGGAAAGACCACTGTGGCTCAGATGCACAGATGACAGAAAAAAGTCACTGATCTTAAGAGGAGAGTTGCTTAGAATTTACTCAGTGTTTGATTACCCTTATGTTCCCTCACAAAAGCATTGTGGGATGTAGACAAGGTGCCTGCCCCCCAGGTGACTGTAGTCTGGGAGCAGGGAAGGGAAAAAGTCAGGCTTTCAATGAAGCACCCATTAATTTGCAAAGACATAAAATAACCTGCAGGTCTGGCTTCTGCTCTGCCACAGTTTGAATTCTTGAGGATCTAGTGTGAATGCCTGCCACTTAGTCCAATCATCTCTGAAGCCAGGTGCCGAGGCATTACCACGTAGTGGTTGAACGGATATGCGGTGTGCATTGAAGAAATAGCCTACAGGGTTTTGACTCTGGCTGTAAGAGCTCCAGAGAGATGAGAGTGGTGGGAAAATCTCCATTGAGATTTATTTGAGCAGGGCTTAAGGGTGAGGAAATTTCAGGGAGCTGCAGAAGTTGACAGAGGGAGATGAAAATGATTGCTATTGAGGTAGCCTAGTGTGTCTGAGGGGCTAGGGCTAACTTCCAGTGTAGTTTAGTGAACGGACAATCAAAGGAGGGAGTGAAGGGTATGCACACAGGCTGGGCTAGGTGCACTTGAGTCTTACCGCAACACTGGGTGGTAAATTGGGTGAGTATTCTTACCCTGCTCCAGAAGGAATACTGAACCCCTGAGCTCCCTGGCAGTTCTGACACCTTCAGGATTAGATACATCTAGAAGTATAAAAAAGATGTACCACCAGAAACCACCCATGGAGACAAAATCAACCGTTACAATGTATTCCTCCCTGCAGAGGGGCAGTGTGGACATGGCCCATGTATATGTGGAACAGTTGGTGTGCACGAAGAGGTTTGAAGCTGGAGATGGCAGAGAGGAGAGAGGATCCAAGTGGCTGAGCTAAACCTTTCCTTTGCCTTCTGCCTGCCTCCCTTAGTCCTGCCAGGTCCCCTGGAGGGGACATCTGCAGATCCTCCCCAGAGTCGCTCGTTTTGCTCCCAAGACGGGCACAAGCCTGGGTGCAGAATGTTGGTGCAGTTTTGACAAGATGCTCACAGAGGTTCAGTGACTAGTTTTAATTAGGCCATCTTTGTTTACGTTTGATGTTTATCAGCTAATTGGCATGGCAAGGTGTGAGTCACACAGCTTTCCCCTGGCGTGGAATCAGTTTGTCAGAGAAAAGGCCAGGAGAACAAATGATCCCAATTATGAGAGAACCCACTGGGCTAATTATTGTCCCACTAAGGACAGAATCTGCCCCTCCTGCTGCTACTGCTGCTGTTGCACCAAGTGCGGGGGATCCCCAGCCTCCTCCAACCAGGGAAGCCAGGATCTAGACTCAGCTGGCTGCCTGGAGATTTATTCTCTTGAATTCAAAACCCACATGTTCCTTCTGTTTAGACAGACCTATTGAGAGTCAATAGGTCTCTTTTGGTCCAAGATCATTGTTTCCTTTAGACTCTGCCACAAGAGTATATGTGTGTGTGTTATAATATATATATATATATTTATAATCGTTTGGAAGCATTTATACTTATTTTCCCAATAACATAATCAATTATGTTTTGTTATAAACACTCTGGCAGGAAGAGGCTGAGTGGCAAGAGCTTACCTAATTGATTTGTTCAAGGACAATGGCGGGAATTGGCTTTGACCTCTCATGAGCTCTCATCCTAGCATCGCTCTTGACCATGACAAGATCCTCAGACAACCCCGGGCATCAACCAATCAGGATTCTTCAGGTAGATTTTACGGAGTGCCCCCTGTAACTGTGCAGGTACGAGAACAATGCCGTTCAGAACTTTCTGTGACTGTAGAAATGGCCATCTACTGATGTGCCCTGGCAGTACCCAGGCCGAACTGCGGTACTGAACTTTTCATTGTATTGGGTTTTAATTTTACCGGGAAGAGTAACACGAGGCGAGCTGCTGCCTTTGCTGGCCAGCACCGGCTTAGCCTTGGTCTTCTACACGCAATTTCTCAGGCGCCTGCACCTGTGGCTTTCTACCTGGGGCTGCGGGGTAGGCAGCGCATGGCTCCTGGTCTTCCGCAGCTTCCCCGCTGTTCACCGAGGCCCCTCCAGCGGAGGGCTCGTGCGGAGGAATGCAGTTTGACTGCCCTTGAGTTGAATGATGATCGAGGACCTTTGGAATGTCCACCCCNTGCACTCTAGGCCTCCTCTGTCTCTCTCCCTCACCGGGGTAACAGATGGCCCCGGCTTTCACCAGCCAGGCCCGACCACATTGTCACTCCCAGCTGAAAGTGAAATATTCAGTGGCATTTAAATTAAATAGACTCTAATGCTTCAGTAATATTAATTACGTTTTCATTCATCCCTAGCCTAATAAATCAATGCGTAAAGAGGGGATGCTCGGAGGCTGGCAGCCGAAAGGGGCCACTGGGCCTTTGTGTGAGGCCGCACACAATGCCCCCATTCTTAGCGGGCTCTGCTTGCCCCTGCAAACATCTGTGCTTAGCGCCTCTTGAGGAGGAGCCAAAGTGGTAACATTTACACTCGGCGTCCAATTTGTTCCTGTACCGGGGCTTCAGTCAAGGCAAATGGAAAGCCGGAGTCACAGTGCACACTACTGCTGCTGCTGCGTGTGTGTGTGCGTGTGTGTCTGTGTGTCTGTGTGTCTGTGTCTGTGTACAACTGAAGGGGCTAGAAACTTGGGGGCCGAGAGAGCCAGGGAAGTGATGGAGAGAGGTGTCTGCTAGGATTTCTCTCTTAACTGCAGCCAGGGAAGAAGGAGAGGAGCCAGCTAGCAAAGACAGGAAGAAAGAAGAAGGTGGTGGGAGGATGAAAGCAAGGGAAGGAAGGAGACTAGGAAGTTATTACTGACCACGCACAGTAGCAACAGTAACCACTCCTTCCAATGCTCTCTAACATGAAATAGCAACAGCCACTGGCCCATTTATTAGAATTTATTTTAGATCGTAGAAATGAAATAATTTGCCTTTGTTTTCAGCCCTCATCTACTAATGGGGTCCATGTTTTCCACCTCTGAATTCTACTTGGAAGAAAGGAAGAGATAAATGTTGGGGCTGTGGCTTAGGACTGGGGGCAAAGGGCTGAAGTTTGAGAGATTTCCAATGTTCCCCCTGGTTTCTGTAGCTCTTGGCTTTGGGGAGGTCCTGTCCCAAGCAAGCAGTGGCCCCACCCTGCTCCCAGCTATACATATGTAAAAGAAGCCAATAAAACAGTCCAGAGGGCCTGCCCTCCTAAATCTTCGGGTGACAAAACCTCCTACTTGTGATGCTTCAAAGCTGCCTGGAGCTACCAGTTTACCCCCAGAAGTCCCTACTCAAAGCCTCTGATTGGAAAATAAATAGCCTTGCCCGTAAAAAAAAAAAAAACCAAAAACGGCAGGGCAATTGTTGGCCCAGGAATGGGAAAGGGTTGTGTGCACCAGTGTGTGGAGTTTCTGTTTCTCATTCCTCCAAGGGGGCACTTCTCTTCCACCAGGTGCGGGTTGTGGCAATAGCGATGATTTCTCAGGACGGCTTAAAAATCGCGTTTGCTTAGTTGTTCAATAAACCATGCAGCAAAACTAGACACACAATGCTAGAAAGCCGTGGTAGGAATGCACATGAGGGAGGAAGGGGAAATGTCACCGGAGCCCTTCCACTCGACCTTAGCACGGATGTCTTTCTCTTTAGACAAGGCTTTCCACCATGCCTTAGCAAAAATTGGACCACTAGATGCACACCGCTTTTTGATTTGCTCCTGCCCTCGATTAATGTGGTCCAAAAACATTTAGATTCCATTAAATGTGTGCCTCCACCGCATTTTAAACGATGAATTTTGCACACTACAGATGAAATGCTAAAATGCTGTTTATGTAATCAACCCCCTGTCGTTGGTCCATGTCCCGTGCCCCTCCTCCCCTGGCTAGTTGATTTTCTTTTCCTCCTTTTTCCTCTTACAAACATGATCATGAATTTCCTCATGGCTAAACAGTGATGCATATTTCTGAGTATTCTTTGTGTTGTCGTTTTGAGACAAGGTTTCAAGGAGCCCAGGATGGCTTCCAACTCACTAAGTAGCCAAGGATGACCTCGGATTTCTTCGCCTGTGTGTCTGGGGGCGCACATGCGTTTGTGTAAATGTGTATGTGTGGAGACCAGATGCTGGCATGGGGTTATTTTTCAATCAGTTCTTGACCTGATTGTTTTGAAGGAGTGTCTCCTCTTGAACCTGGAGCTCACCCATTTGGCTAGCAAACCCAGGATCTGCCGTATCCACCTCTCCAGCCGTGGGGCTGCACATACAAATCACTGCACCCAGCTTTCACATGAATGTTGGTGTGCTGGCGAGTCTTACGTCAGCTTGACACACAAGCTACAGTTATCTGAAAGGAGGGACCCTCAACTGAGAAAATGCCTCCATAAGGTCCAGCTGTAAGGCATTTTCTTAATTAGTTATTGATGGGGGGGTGTCCTATCCATTGTGGGTGGTTCCATCCATGGACTGGTGTTCCTGGGTTCTATAAGAAAGTAGACTGAGAAAAATAACATAAACTATCTTGGAGTAAATCTAACCAAACAAGTGGAAGACCTGTATGACAAGAACTTTAAATCTTTGAAGAAGGAAATTGAAGAAAACACCAGAAAATGGTAAGATCCCCCATGCTCTTGGGTAGGTAGAATTAACATAGTAAAAATGGCAATCTTACCAAATGCAATCTACAGATTCAGTGCAATACCAAGCAAAATCCCAGCAAAATTCTTCACAGACCTCAAAGGAATAATACTCAACTTCAT
>LOJH01036678.1:0-10661 GCA_001685095.1 Ellobius talpinus | reverse complement strand
GCATACTCCAGTCCATCACGATTCACAGTGAAAATGAGCATACTCCAGTCCATCACGATTCACAGTGAAAATGAGCATACTCCAGTCCATGACTATTCACAGTGAAAATGAGCATACTCCAGTCCATGACTATTCACAGTGAAAATGAGCATACTCCAGTCCATCACGATTGACAAGGGAACTGAGCAGGTTGTTTCACAACTCAGGGTATTTAAAACTCAAATTCCCCAACAAAGGGATTATGTCTGCTTTGCTTCATCATCCTGGTGTCCACTGTGGTAGACCTCCTCCCCTCCCCCAAGGGACTTTTGACTTTTGCTCCAGCCCAAACACACACCCACAAGTTCCTAAAATTTCCAACTCGTTACTCAGGTGTCTTTCTCTCGGTTGCCTGATTTTCTGTTTTGTTTTCTTTTAAAAGATATTTTCAGAGCTGAGGAGACTTTAAAGCAAGCAATAGGAACAGAGTCCAGATCTCAGGCACCCACATGGAAGCCTAGAGTGACTGTAAACCCCAGTGCTAGGAGAGGGGTAGAGACAGGCTCATCCTGGAGTGCTGCTGGCCAGCTGGCCCAGCCAAATGGATACGCTCCCGATTCTGAGACTGTTTCAAATACAGAGGGGCAATACAGGAGGAGACCTGATGCTGACCTCTGGCCTCTACACACGTACACACGCACACATCTCACACACATACATATTTTCCACATTATTACAATCAGTGTTACATGCTTAAAATATTCAAATGTGTACTGACATTTTGTCTTACTTGCATTGCTTTGATGGCTCTTAATACATGTTACTGGAAGTAATTTGTCCATTCAGTTATATCAGAAATGATAATTTTAATTGATACCTATCTCAAAATTTACAATTGTGTAATTTTATTTATATTCTTTATGTTTCTGTGTATTTGGGGGATTTTGTTTTCCAATTACAATTTTTTATTTTCCCTCCCCCAACTCCTCTCAGATTCTCCCCTACCTCCCTACACTCCACTTCCTGTTTTTCTTGCTCTATTTCTCTAAAGAAAAAAAAGGAATCAACAAAACAGCAAAAAAAGAAAGAAAAGAAAAAAAAGAAAATCAAAACAATCTAAAAAAAAAGAAGCTAGGGCAAAAAAAACTGCCAAAACCAAACCAAAAGTGTACATAAAAGCATAGTGTCTATTTTGTGTTGCCCCCACTACTCCTAGGCATGGGTCCTGCCCTGGAGTGTGGTTGACATATCCAGTGACACTCCACTGGGGGAAAAACTGATTGTCCCTTTCCCAGCAGGTATCAATTATGAATAGCTTCTTGGTTAGAGGTGGTACTTTATGTCCACTTCCTCTCTAAATGCTGGGATTCTGTCTGAGTTGAACCAGTGCAGGTCTGGGACATGCTGTCACCATCTCTGTGGGTCCGTATGCCTATCAGCACTGTCGTGTCTGAAAGACAGTTTCCTTGGAGTCATCCACCACCTTTACAATCTTTACAATCTTTCTCTCTCCTCTTCCTCATAGATCCCTAGCCCTTGAGGGGAGGAGTTTGATAAAGACACCCCATTTAGAGCTAAGTGCTCCAAAGTCTCCCACTATGCATGCTGTCTTACTATGGATTTCTTTGTTAATTCCCATCTACTTGCAAGAAGATGCTTCTCTGATGAAGGCTAAGTGATATTCTGCTCTATGGGTATAGCAATATGTCATTAAGAATAATTTTATTGCTATGTTCCCTTAGCAGAAAAGAGTAGGTTTTCCCCTAGGCCTATGACCTCTCTAGTACTAGGTCCTTGGCCACTTTAGCAGTATCAGGGCTGGGTTCCATCTCATGGAGCATGCCTTAAATCAAATTTGAAAAAATGGTTGGTTACTCCATAACGTTTGTGCCACTATTGTACCAGTAAATCTTGCAGGTAGGTAAAACACTAGGTGAAACTTGATAATTACTTTCCCCCTCTAGTCTGCAAAGTACCTTCCAGAACCATGAGTACTTGACAGTTGTTGCAGGGAGAAAGGGCCCACTTGTTCATCCTGGCTGCCCTGCTAGCTTAGCCCCTAAATAACCACACAGAAACTGTATTAATTAAATCACTGCTTGGCCCATTAGCTCTAGTTTCCTATTTGCTAGTTCTTACATCTTAATTTAACCAATTTTTATTAATCTGTGTAATGCCACGTGGCAGTGGCTTACCAGGTAAAATTCCTAGCATCTGTCTTCAGTGGATCCATGGTGTCTCTCTGACTCTGCTTTCTTCCTCCCAGAATTCAGTTCCATCTTTCCTGCTTACCTAAGTTCTGCCCTGTCAACAGGCCAGGGCAGTTTCTTTATTCATTAACCAATGAAAGCTGCACATGGACAGAAGGACCTAGACAGTAGGGGTGAAACTTTCAGTTGGGCACCAGCTGAATTTCTCCACATTTGATGACATAAAGAAACTGTGTCTTCAGTAGTAGGGCCTTACTCTCAGGTTATAGAGAGTAACCAATAGCCTTAGCAATAGCTTCTGATGTATGGGAGTAACCTATGGAACACCTTTGGTCAACAGCTCAGCAAGATTTAACTCATTCTTGTCAGTGGAAGTTTTACTTGGTGGTATAAGATGTCTTCTTGGGACACTGTCTACCTCATGATATTGTGACTCCATTTAAATTTCTTTCATATGTGTATAAGTTTTAGGAAGTGTCTATGGCAGTCAGTTTCCATATGGTTTTTCCAAAAATTCATTACTGTTAGTTGCCCATCTCCATACTCTCTCCCTTACCCTGCCCTCTCATTCTCTTTTGCATTTACTTCTTTTCTAGGTTCCCCTGTCTCTCTTTGTAACACTAGATTTTACACCCCCTTCCTTGAAGGTCTTCTCCTCCCCATTGGTCCCCTCTGAGCTACCTAGCCTCTGTGATTATTCCTATTGAAACACACATATGAAAGATCCTGTCTCCAAAAACAAGCTGTGTGACTCATGAGGAGCAATACTTGAGGCTGATCTCTGACCTCTGTGCACAATGCACACACATGAACACCAGCACACATACAAATATGTACATATACATCTACACAGAAAAGTCATAAAAAACTTGTTGTCTGTGCTCACTAAAAATTAATGAAAAAATAATGTGTTAAAACAAAGCTATGCTGCTATTATTTAATAACTTCTAAAAAATTTAGCCTTGGTCTTAGGCTGCTGTTGCTAAACTGAGTTGTTTTGTTCAACTGTTTACTATGTAAATAATAAACTAACATGGCTAATGACACCTTTGACTTGCCCCATTCCTATGACTCCCTAGTAGGTCCTCCCTTTTCCTCTGTGTGATTCTTGAAAGGAAGAAATTTGGCAAGCTTTGAAGGGACACTGGGCCCAACCCTTAACACAAAGCTAAATCCTTAGCTTGACTGTGACTCTGCAGAATCCGTCATTTGTCACCCAAGTCACTTCCTCTACTTCTGGAGAAATTCGACAAGAAATTCTGCCCAAGTCACAACCAGTAAAGGTCAACTTTGAGGATTATATTTGTCACTTATTTTTTTAAGGTATCATGTCTTTAAGGAAAATTACCAGCAAAGGCCAAGAATCCTGACCACCCTCACCGCCCTCTCACCTTGATTGGGCACCCTCCTATCAGCAGGACAGCGTGCTGCCTCTTCCTCACCAGAAGGCATTTCTCTCTGATCCTGAGGTGATCACATTTATCATTTTATCCTTAGTACTCAGCAGAACATAAGAATGTAGAAGACAGTCCAAATGTATCTGTTTAAGAAATATAGTGATATATAAATAAAATAAATCTATCTTCAGTGTATGTAGCAGCAATTTCTAGAAACACTGTTTTCTGTACATAAGAATCTAATTTAAGCATCTATTGCAAAACCATAACAAAGCTGCAATTTAAAATGCTTTCCTGAAGGTCAGCTAATTATCAAATGCCCTGAGGTATAAACTGTGCTCTTATCCTATTATTATTTATTATTATTACTATCTTTTCCAGGAACACAAGGAAAGCATTAACAGTGTGGGTGAAAATGATCCAGCTCTAGAATAAAGTGTCTCAGAGCCTTGGTTCACATTTGGGTCATGACTGACACTTTTCTTCTCCTCCTTTTCTTCCTTGTTCATCTTCATGTGTATGTTATTTGTTTATGCATTCATGTGTGTGCATGTGAGCACATACATATGGAGGTCAGAGGTCACCATGAGGTGTCCTTCTCAACCACTCTCCTCATTTTGGGGAACAGAATTGCTTACTGAACCTGGAGCTCATTAATTGGGTAGGCTGGTCAATGAGCTCCAAGGGTCCACTTGTCCCCCACCCCCAGCCCCGGTTAACAAATTTACACCATCATGCCTATCTTTTTATGTCAGTGCTGGGGATCCAAGCTCAGGTCCTCATGCTTGTGTGGCAGGTCTATCCACCAGCAGGTAACTAACTCCAGCTCCTGTTTCCTTTTCCAGCTTTAAGGAGCCTCTGAAGCCCCTCACCCTGACCAGGCTCCACTGCACTGCATCTGGAGCTGTAACATCCCTTTGAATCCTTCAGGAAGTCCCTCTCTTGAGGAATTCATTTGAGACAACATCTAATACACTCCCACTCAGGCGGACAACAGAAACATCCACATGTATCAGGAAAGAGGGGCTGACACGAATGACCCCTTCCCTCCAGTTCGTCTCCACGTCATAAGAGAATCTGTGGAATTTCAGTTCATTTACTTTTTTTCAGATGTATTTATTTTTATTTTATATGTATGGGCGTTCTGCGGTGTGCATGTATGTACACCATGCACCTGCCCAGTCCCTGTGAAGGCCAGAAAAAAGCATCAAATTTCCTGGAGTTGGAGCTGCAGATGGTTGTGAGCTATCATGTGGGTGCTGGAAACAAAGCCCAGGTCCTTGGCAAGAACAGTTAATGCTCTTAACTGCTGGGCCATCTCCCCAGCCCTTCTGTTCGTTTTCTTAGTAACTGTACTGATCCTTTGTTCCTCTGAGGCATCGAGGACCCCATGGGTCATATATTATCAGCAGAGTAGGCTACAAATACAGTGCTCAAATATAAATGTTTGTCAGTGTTTTCCTGAGATAAAGAAAATACTCCATAACAAATTTAAATGAAGTCGGGTGGTAGTGGCACACACCTTCAATCCCAGCACTCAGGAGGCAGAGGTAGGCAGACCTCTATGAGTTCGAGACCAGCATGGTATACTGAGCAAGTTCTAGGACAGGCTCCAGAGCTACACAGAGAAACCATCTGGTGTGCAGGTGTGGTGGAAATTCAGTTGAAGTGAGACAGGTGCTTACTTATTTCATCTTTTGGCTCCCTGTTTTCAACATATAACACTTCAATACCCAAGTTTACTTTCCTCATGATTTCTTATTATTGTTGAGGGTCTTTATCTTATGGGAGATTGTGTGATAACAACGGAGGTCTAAATAAGACCAAGGTTCCAGGTCCTATGTAGATTTCTCTCTGCCCACAAGCACAAGCAGCATCCCAAACTGCTGCGACCCACAACGCTGCTGATACTGCGTTCTCGCACCAGCCGCTTCTCCAGTTCTCCAGATACTGAGTGTCTATTCTAGAGTTTAATTCTGACATAGAAGCTCAGATTTACAAAAGCACCCCTACCTCATATACTCTACACACAGGTCCACAGCTGACGCTGGCACTCTCCTTATCTTCCTCTACCCCAAGTCCTCAAGACGGAGCCCAGGGTCTTGTGCATACTAAGCAAGCACTTTGCCAACTGAGCCACATCCTAAACCCTATCCTTGGTCCTCCAATCTGATTAATTTCAGGGGTTCCTGGAATACACTGTGATAATTTTCTATAGTGATCCACAGAACTCAAAAACCACTCTGCCTGCCATTGTCATTTTATTATAAAGGATACGGCCTGGGAACAGTAAGAAGAAAGAGGTATGGGCAGGGGTATTGAGGCTACCCGTCTCTCTGGGAATGACACTCTTCATGTGTGTTCACCCACCAGGAAGCCCTTTGAGGTCTCTTTTTCAGAGATTTTTCAGGCCAATGCCATTACAGAGATACCAAATAATCATTGCCACTGGTGGATGACCCCATTTCACCCCTTCACCCTTCCCTGGGGATTAGGCACACGGTCTGAGGTGCTAGTGAGAGAGTGCCAGGTGCCCACTTAGGACCTAGTCTTTTTCTTTCATCGGAAGTTCCCTAAGAGCTCTTTAAGGCGCCAACTCTTTTGTTAGCATACAAAAGATAATCTTACCAAGTGTTTAAGGAGCTATGCACAATAACTGTGGTAGAAGCCCAGATATTTATTTTCATTTCATTACAGCATCTTAACTCCAATTTCACAATAGCTCTTGCCTCAGGGTAGAGATAAATTTCAGGCATTCATCACTAACATTTATAAATCCACTTTAAGTCATGCTATTACTGGGTCAGCGGCATCCTTGCTGGCATAGAGTACTGTAGAAGGTTAAAGCAGTCAGTCAAAGTGGACAGCAGAGTTTGTCTTGTGGGTTCCACCCAGTAGCAAATCATTAACTGCTCTCAATCTTGCTTACCTTACCTGCTTTGTAAAATGGGAGACCGCTCATTTTAGCCTACATACATCTTTTGTAAATCCCACGTATGATTATATATGTAAAGGCGCTTGTCTAACTGGGTGAAGCACTTTATGAAAAATATTGTACAAGCTGGGCATTTATAAATTAAATCTAAGCACCCAAAAGACAGAGACAGGCCAATCTCTGTAAGTTCAAGGCCAGTCTAGTCTAGATAGCAAGTTTGGCTAGCCAGGGCCATACAGTGAGACTAAGTGTGTGAGTGTGTGTGTGTGTATGTGTTTATTTACATATATACATAATACACAAAGGAGAGAAGTTCATCTTGGTTTTCAGCAGTGTGTTAAAGTTTCATCATGGTTACATTAGGAAGAATTCTTTCACTGTGCTTCTGCTATGAACAACCCTTTAATTTCACTTGTACCTTTATCCCATTTGTCTCACTTCAGTTTTTAAGATGAGATTTGTTGACAGATTTAAAGTTCCCCTTAGCTGTAAACACCCTTCTGAACACCAGGGTGCTTTGGAATGCTGAGAAGCAGATGTTTATGGTATTAAAATATTTAAAAGCATGATTTCATCTCAGAATACATAAACAGAGATGGGGGATTTGGTTGGCCTTTATCCGCAGTTCTGGGGAAGTATGCTCCAAATTCTTGGAAATTCCCAAATACCATACCAGGTTAAGAAGTGATGGACAGGAAGTTCTGATCGGCAGTAGGATTTGGTCATGTTGCTCACAGACATAGCCACTGCCCTTCCCAGCTCTGACCCCAGGATGGGAAATGCCATCATCAGTCCCACGTACAAACTTTCATCCTACCTGAAAAATCAGAATCAGAAAGGTATAGGTGGCAGAACAGAAAATACTGAATGATGAAAAAATAAAAAGAAGTGGTGTTTGATGAATAAGAACCATCTCATGATTATCAAGCTCTTGGGAGATGAATAAGAATGGCCTAAATTTCCTGTCTGAAGCCCTATCGGGAACTAAAACATAAAACAAAGTGGAAGAAATCCAAAAAAAAAACAAATTAGAATGGCAGAAAGGAGCTCCCCCCCCAAAAAAAAAATGCCATAGGTGACACAGACATCTGGGATTGGCACTTAATTAATTGTTCAAGTTCAAAATGTGCAGCACATTCCTGTCTCAGATGTGGTCATGTCAACACAGCTCGATGGGAGAGAGGAGAAACAGTGGGTTTGTACTGACTCAGGTGTAGCGGAGAGAAACAACTATAAAAGGCTCGTTACAGGAGAATGCTGCCACTAGGGTGAAGAGGACCTGCCTAGTCGGATTCTTAATGCTACCAGACAAAAGCAGAACTTCTCAGGAAATTGGATAAACTTGGAAAGAAAAGAGGAGGGGACAGGAGAGGAGCAGGGATGGGAAGGGAGGAAAGGAAGGGAGAGAGTGGAGGGGAAGGGAGGTATATTAAAAAGAAAAGTTTGCAAAAAAAGCAGAATTAAACACAATGCTCATTTAAAAAAATCCTTCTATTCTTTCCTCCCTCTCTTTCTCTTCTGAGATTTCAGAATGCAAAGAAAATATAGAACTGAAGAAAGGAAAGAAAAACAACTATCCAGGAAATAACAGTGACTCTGAAGAGGACAAGTCTGTAAGAAAGAAATCTTTACGAAGAACTTTCTAGAGGTAAGGAATAGAACCAAGGAAAATTCTTCCCTCCCTATGCCCCATTCCCTTCTTCTTAGTACCGAGGGCTCAACACAAGGCCTTGCCCATGCTAGGAAAGTGTTCTGCCACTAAACTACATCTCCATTGCCCCAAGTCTAGGTTTCTTAAAACTAAGAGGGTTCTGGGGAGAATAAGCGATGGAGCCATTCTTACTAAGAGGGCCATCAACTATTGGAAGCCATCAGCATGACCCAGAGAAGAAAGGACCTGGAAGGAGAAGGGGAGCAGAAGCTTTATCATGATGTAGAGAAGCCAGAGCAGAGGTCCTGGGAATGCTAAACAAAGGGAGATACACCTAGCTCCAGCAAAGAATGGAATAGAAGAAATGACCCTGGAAGCCATGGCATGGACATATACAGGGGAGGAAGGGCTTACAGAGAACTCTCAGGGGAGCAGACTCATTAAGTGACACACAAAACAAATCAAGAGAAAGCAAAGACCAGGTGAGAAATTCACCTGTAAATAAAGTTACCTTCATTATTGAACTTCTTTAGTTAGGATTTGTTTATATACTATTGACTTTCTAAAATGAAAAACTCTGTTTTAAAAAAGATAAATATAGGGAAGTTTTTGCTTATAGTAGATGACAATTAGCAGGAGAATGAGACCCTCAACTAGTCATCATGCAGACAATAAGAAACCCTGCAGTGTTCAGCCCTAAATCAGATTTACATATTATACCCCTCCACTCAAGCTCAAGGATCTTCAAAAAAAAGGGGGGGGTAATGGAAAGACTGCAATAGACAGAGGTGATAGATAACTTCAAGAAAACTACTTTCTGGACACAGCAGGACAATTGCACATAAAAACTCACAGCAATTGTGACTGCATACACAAGACTTACTTTAGATCAAGTCACCCAAAATACAATTGTGGGAAGGGTTAGGGTAGACATGAAATTCCACCACTAAACTTAAAAACTATTGGCATTTGGTAGTTGCTGGAATAAGGAGAGTCAGTTTTCTTAGATGGTGTGATCCATGATAGGATGACCACATTCTAAGGCAGGTCCCACTCCCAAGAGTAGTTGGGTAACACAAACTAAACTCAGGAGTTTAAAAAAAAAAGAAAAGAAGAAAACTAGAAATTGAGTGGATGGGGTAAGGATGGATCTAGGAGTTGGAGGATGAGTGTATGTGATCAAAATATATTGTTAGACATTCTCAAAGATTTAAAAAATATTATTTTTTAAAAGGGTTGGCACGACTTGGAAATAATTCAAAGATTTCTGGCTTGAGCATCTGGATGTACAACAACATAGTTTACTGAGAGGGAGAGAACCGACTCATTGATGGAAGAGCTCCAGTTTGAATGACTTAGGTTAGAAAGGCCTAACACACCACCTGCAGATGTCAAACAAGTTCTTCTGGGTAGTACTGTGGCGCCTCGAGGTGTCACTCACAGAGATAAAATCTGCTACCTAACCCACTTCTAGTGCCAGATATACACTGTCATTGTACCTTCAGGATAGTCATCTTGTACTTGTGGCTTAAATACAACACATGAACTTGTCAGTATAAAGACCCCTTAAGAGACTTCTAAAGCAACCTTTGATAAATAAAACAAGCCACTCAACTCAGAACCCAGAAGTCCCTCTTAAGGTCGTTGTGTGCCTTCCATGGAAAAGGCTACAAAAGAAACGGACATTATTATGTTCTCAGAAATCTGCAAGGTGACTCTTCTGTTTTGTCTAGTCTACAAATAAAGGAGCCAAGACTTAACATTTTAAGCAGCTTTCTCAAACTATATAACAGAGTTTGACAAGTTAGCAATAACCAGCACTAGGAGCCAAATGTGTCTGACCCCTCCAATCTTCTCACTCTTTGCTTGGAGCTTATTGTTTGATATAGTAAGATTATCTAAGAATTCAATAATATTTTCTTCCCCTAGCATATCAACTGAGTCTACTGCTTCCTGAGAGGGTTTTTCTTCTTCCTCCACCCCCTCCTTCTGTTCCTGAGAGATGGAATTCAATTCTTAGCCCTGCTGTTGCTTTTCTTGAGGGCACATTTGGGATTCTCTTAACTGGGCTTAGCAGAGTAAACAGATTCCTTGGCACTGCTGCCTTCAATGAGCAAGCCATTAGCATCAGCCATTAGCATCTGCTGAGCAGGAGGGGACACGTCCTGCAGCATCTGCTGTTTTCATCAGTGGCTGAAGTGGCCTCAGCTATGAGGAAAGGGCAGTTCTCTCAGGCATTAGGTCATTACTATTGCAAAAGGAACTGACCACACCCTCCCCATGGCTTTTCTGGATCATTTTATTAGGGTGTAAGTAGGTTTCAAAGTGAAAACAAAGGCAGTGTGCAAGTCAGAGACTAACAAACATTCCAAAGTTGGTCATGAAGTTGTTTTTAAAAGTATTTTTTGTACGCTTGCACTGCACTTTCTTTTTTATTTCAGACACTTTTTTATTGTTATTAAAAAAATTTTTCACCTCCTCCCCTCCTC
>LOJH01036677.1:3722-15457 GCA_001685095.1 Ellobius talpinus | reverse complement strand
TTATTAACCAATGAAAGTAACACATAGACAGATGACCCTCCTCCATCACTGTAATATTTGGGACTAAAAGCAAAGAACCAAAACCAAAACCTGGTTAGCTGAAGTCGTTGACTCCGTCAGTGTTGCCTGTTGGAAAAGAGTAAGTGGCACGTGAACAAACCAAAATAACTCGGCAAGGCAGTTTTCTTAGTTTTGCAAAAGGTGCACAGTAACCCAAACCAAGCAAGCAAGCACACCAGGGTGAGAGCGGGTGGCAACTGTGTCTCTTTCATTGGTGGGGAAGAACGTGACAGTCTGACACTCTCAAATGTTAGTTCTGAAAACTGAGGCTGAGAAAATCATTACAGAATGTACAAGATATATAACTAACATCTTACTTAAAAATGTTTTTTTGAAGCTCAAGGACAATTTTATTAATAGTTTAAAAGGAAAAACTCCAGAGCACGCGAAGTGCAAATCTTTGTCAGAGCCTAGAGGAGGGAGATAGAAAAGCAAAGAACACACCATGTGGTCTGAGGTAAGCGGCATGGAGGTTGGCCACAGGGCAGACAGGCAGACAGCCACAGGGCAGACAGGCAGACAGCCACAGGGCAGACAAGTGCTAAATGATCACATGGCAAGGAGGGGACTTTAGAGAAGGAGTAAGGAGCCCAAGTACCAGAAAAAGCTATGGAGGCTCTGGCAGCATCTTAAAGAGACAGGAAAAAGGAAACACTGCAGAATGGTAGTTAGATCCACCAGCGCCTGGTGCGGCTGGAGGAACACTGTCATTCACACTCAGAGACGACTGCATTGTCCAAGAGTCCTGAGATCTGAAACACTTCTTGCCATGTAAGCTTAAGACAAACATTTAAAAGATAATTGGCCTGGGTGTCCAGATATTTTTGAATGATTTCTGGGCCTTGTCCATATGAAATATCCATATGTTTTGTCAATAGTCAATGAACTAACTTTGCTACTGGGATAATTAATGATGATTTTTGGCCTTTTTTGGGGGGAATAGTATTATGAGACTGTGCATTTTAACATCAATTTTTTGTATATGTACATTTTATTTTATTTTTTAGACTGTATGTGAGATTTATTTCTGAAGAGGGGATAGGAGAGCACCGCGGAAGCCCCATAACGTGGGACCTGCCTCTTGTCCTGGAGACCACGATTGGGGATCTATTTGACCCCACAGCTATCAGGAATAAGCTGCTTCTCAGCGGCCATGTCTCCAGAGTCACCCATATAAAGCCTAGTGAAGTCCCACTTCTTTGAGATGTGGATCATCTGGCAGCCAGGGAACAGGAACTTGGCTTACTCAGTGCCTCAATCACATGTCCTTACTCTATGCCCTGATGTAGATGGACATGATGACTGGCCAATGTGAACAGTGGCCAGTGTGAACCCTAGTCCCTGTGCCCTGTGGCTTCCCAAAGGCCCCATGTGTACCTGTCCGGAGCCTAGACTGGGGACAACATTGAGATCAGAGACTTGAATAATTGCCGGAAAATTGTCTCCAAGGTCCCTTTGGGCAACCCATATAGTCAACAGGCTGCATACACAACCAAGGAGGTTGCTATTGGCAACCACTGAGTACCAGGCTCCCATGGGAAAAGTGTATATACAAGTTTCTGTATTTTCCTAAGATAATTGCTTATGCTTCTTGCTATTTTTCAAGACTCTGACTACTTGAAAAACGAGGTCTGGGTTGGTTTATGTATCTGTGTGTTAAAGGTTTTTAAATGGCCACTTTAGGACTGGGGAGATGGCTCAGTGTTAAGAGCACTTACTGCTCCTGCTCTCCATTTAACCTAAACCTCAAAAGAAAAAAAAAAGAAATAAAAAACAGGGCTGGCAAGGTTGTTCAGTAGGTAAAGGTGCTTGCCACCAAGCCTGACAATTTGAGATGGATATTGGGGACCCACGGGGTAGACGGAGAAAACCAGTTCCTGCAAGATGTCCTCTGACCTCCACATGCATTCTGCAGCATTCTTGCATGCATGCTGTGTGTGTGTGTGTGTGACAAATAAACAAATACAATTTAAAAAGAAACAAGCCGACACCTCCTGTCAGGACTGTGAAGATGGACTTGAGGAGTCACCAAACTTCTTTGATCTTCCAATGGCCCCGTTGGAAACCTGATATTCTGCTTTTTAATACAACTTACCTGTTTAATTGTCCCACTGAACAGGCGGCCAATCCAAATCATTAAGGTTAGCAGAGCTCAGGCTCTGACCCTCAAAACTCCGGTAACGTCACAGCCCTCGTCAGCAGGTGTCTTCTAGCGCAGGCACACTCAACATCCTGTGGTCTCAGGCAGTGTAGGCTCTGCCTTTACAGTTTCACCTGACATCCTCTCAGAGCCTGCTAGCTGGGACTCTAACTCTGAAACAGATTGCCTGTCCTTAGTGGCTCTCTAGAGCCTTGGTTTAAGCCTCTACAATCCCTTTATTCTGGCAGGTGCCACGGCTGCCAGGCAGTACTGTGCCAAGTTCTGCTGCCAGCTCAAGGTGTAGCCCATCCTGGTT
This sequence comes from Ellobius talpinus, assembly GCA_001685095.1. Taxonomy (NCBI): domain Eukaryota; kingdom Metazoa; phylum Chordata; class Mammalia; order Rodentia; family Cricetidae; genus Ellobius; species Ellobius talpinus. Next base: position 12,941 of record LOJH01036677.1, on the reverse strand, counting down.
GGACCACTGTGTCCACCAGCTTCTGTGTAGCCCCGGGTAGACAGTTCCCTAAGGGGTCATTCTGGGACAGGGAACTTCTGCTGCATACTTCAGGCTTTCATTACTCAGATGAGTTTTCACAAGGTGGAGCCTTCAATGGCTGGCACCTTTTTTACTGTGCTCCATAGTACAAGGGTTCTCTCTCTCTCTCTCTCTCTCTCCCCCCCCCGCCGCTTACTGGGTAAGGGCAGTAAGCAGTAACCATGACACGGTCTGAATGTTATCCTGTTTTGAAATTTCTATTACTTTTGAATTCACCTTCACTCATGTTCTCAAGATTAGAGACGGATTCTTCACCACAATGTAACATAAATAGACTCCAGCTGAGTTTCTGACAAAGTCCCTGTCCCCCTCTGAAAGCTCACGAGTGGGACCTCCATTGTCTGGATTGATTTTGGCACTCTGGTCTCCTAAACGCCCACCAGGATGGCACATTAAAGTATGTTTCCAATATTCTAGAGGTTTCTAGTTTGAAGCTTCAAATGCTTCCATGTTCTTCTGGCAAATTTGTTCCAAAGTCTAAGAACCAGGCAGTCGGGTTCATCACAGCGATGGTCCACCTCCTCCCGCCCCACCCTGACACAGGGCTTCTCTGTGAAACAGCCCTAGCTGTCCTGGAACGCCCTCTGTAGACCAGGCTGGCCTCGAACTCACAGAGATCCACCTGCCTCTGCCTCCTGAGTGCTGGGATCAAAGGCGTGCGCCACCACCACCCGGTGTTATTTGTCCTTTATATTACTGAATAATAAGGAGTTTCTTTCTCCTTAATGTATTCCAGGTACTAAATCCTTATTGGGTGTTCAACTTAGAAGTGCCTTCTGGACTGGTGAGATGGCTCAGCACAAACCTAATAAGCAGGTGTCAGTCACTGGCCCATGTGAAAATGTCTGATTTATATGCACATCTGTAACCCCAGCACTCCTGTGGGTGAGACGGCAGGACAGACGAAGAATTGCCTGAGAGACTCACAGCCAACTGCTGTGATAAGACACCAACTGTGACAAGGAGGAAAGAGGGAACCAACTCTCAAAAGTTGTTCTCTGGGGGCTGGAGTTGGATGGCTCAGCAGCTAAGAGCGCTGGCTGCTCTTGCAGAGGACCTCGGCTCAGTTCTCAGCACCTGCAAGAGGTGGCTCACAATCACCTGTGACTCCAGTGCCAAGAGATCTGATGCCCTCTTACAGCCTCTATGGGCACTGCATGCCTGTAATCCCAGCACTTGAGAAGCAGAGACAGGCGGATCTCCCTGAGTTTGAGGACACCCTGGTCTACAGAACGAGTTCCAGGATAGCCAGGGATATACAGGAAAAACCCTGTCTCAGAGGGAAAAAAATTAAAAATGTAAAAGTTGTTATCTGAACTTCGCATGCATGTTTTGGCATGCAAATGCACAGGGGCAGGTGTGTGGGTGTGTGTGCACCCAAACACCTTCCCCACACTAATAATAATAATGATAATGATAATGATGATGATGATGATGATGATGATAATAATAATAATAATAATAATAATAATAATAATAAAACATAGGTCTGGAGAGGTGGCTCAGCAGTTAAGAGCACTGGCTGCTCTTCCAGAGGACCTAGGTTTAATTCCCAGCACTCACATGGTAGCTCACAACTGTCTCTAACTCCAGTTCCATGGATTCTACACCTTCACACAGACATACAGGCAGGGAAAATACAAGTGCGTATTAAATAAAAACAAATTCATTAAAAAAACATCCCAAAATAGTATTTCTTACCTTTCAGTTCTCTGTCATCTTCCTTTCCTCTTTGTATCTTTTGATGTGTGAACGCTTTCAGTCTTGAATTTCTATTTTTTTCTTCTGTTCCTTACGCTTTTGATGATGTGCTTAGAAACTGCCACCTAAGCCAAGGCCACAGAGGTTGTCACCTGCCTCCTTCTAACGGTTCTATAGTTTTAATTCTTGTATTTCGTTCTTGGATCAATATGAGTTAATTTCCTTTTACCTAAATGCTGGGGTTGAACCTGTGGCTTCATACATGCTAGGCAAGTGCTCTCTTCTGTGTTACACCCGCAAGTGGAGTTTTTAAGTTTTTAAAAATAGAATCTCAGGTAGAAGTCAATATTCATTCCATTGCTGGTGGATATGCAGTTGTCTCAGCACCTCAAGTCAGAAAAAAGCTATTATTTTCTCACAGGATAGACTTGGTACCCTCATAGAAATCAGTTGATATGGTTCGATTTCTGGGCTTCAAGTTTTATTCCATTCATCTATGTCCATCTTTATGTCAGTCCTAAGTTTTGGGTACTGTAGTTTAATAGAAGTTGGGGTTGGTAGTGCATGCCTATATAATCCCAGCCGTTAGGAGGCTGAGGCAGGAGGATTACTGTAAACCAAAGTTCTGCCTGGGCTATGGCAAGACAATTCTCAAAAGAGAAAGGAAATTAGAAAGTATGAGTCATCTGCCTTTGTTCTTTTCTGAAATCATATTTTTTACATTAATTTGTTGATTCATTTTGAGTGTGGGTGTGAATGTATCGTGGTACGTTCTTCACTCCGTGGATTCCCAAGTCTTTGGATCTGGTTAGTTCTTATTAGTGCCTTTAAAGATTTTGTGGTTTTCATTGTATAAGTCTTACAATTTATTTGCTAAGTTTCTTAGTAAGGTTTTAATCTTTCCAATGCTATCGTAACTGGAATTTTTGAGATAGGGTTTCTCTGTGTAACAAACAGAGCCCTGGCTGTCCTTTGTAGACCTGGCTGGCCTCAAACTCACAGAAATCATCCTGTCTCTGCCTCCTGAGTGCTAGGATTAAAGTGGCACCACCATGCCTGGCTCCCTGTTTTTATTTCATTCATTTATTCATTCGTTTTAAAGAAGGAAGTGTCTCATGTAGTCCAGGATGGCCTCAGATTGATTTTGTAGCTAAGAACGACCTTGAACACCTGATTCTCCTGTCTCTATGTCCTATGTATTAAGATTATAGATGTGGCTGGGTGGTTGGTGGTGGCACACTTGGGAGGCAGAGGCAGGCAGATATCTCTGTGAGTTCAAGGCCAGCCTGGTCTACAGAGTGAGCTCCAGGACAGGCTCTGTAGCTACACAGAGAAACCCCATCTCAAAAAAAAAATCAAATCAAAAAAGAAGAAAAGACTACAGATGTGACATCCAACTAATTTTGTTTTCAAGTTATCCATTGTGTAAACTGCTTATTTATTTATTTAAGAGGGGTCTCCTGGAGCTCCAGCTAGCCCCAGTGAGTGCTGCTGGGCCAGGCTGCATGTTACCTTTGGAAGAAAGCAAATGTTTTCTCCATTCTACAACAGGCTGTAGGTGTGTTGCTATGGCAGCCTGGGTGCTGTTGCTGGGGTTCTGTGTGTAATTTATCTGAAGTCATAGATGGAGCGTTAGATTCTGTGACATGAAGGGAACGTGGCTGACTAATTGTTCCCACGCTCCCGTCACGTCGGGCGGCTCCCTGGGCCGGGAAACTTTAAGCAGAAGTATGAGCTTGTGTCTAGAGAATCCTTGTTTCTTCTAGATGCCTCTCCTCCTAGAGGGAGCAAGGGTTGTGCTGATTTTTTCTTTTCTCCTATTATTTTCTTTCTGAGATAGGGCCTATGTAGCCTAGACTGACCTCCAACTCAGTATGTAGAGCTGAGGACGGCCCAAGAGCTGACATACAGGTGCGCGCCACCATACCCGGCTACTGTTGTGTTTTGTGTTTCTCAGCCTTTTGTATGTACTGTCTGGAGGTATGTTTAGTCACGGACTTTGCTCATGTCAAAACTGACACCTAACTCTTCTCTTTTATATAAAAGTTAGGTCAGAATTGGCATTTCCACAAACATATGGCCTACAGAGATGTTGAGAATGACAGGCACGGGCAAGGGAAGGCCAGAGGAGGCTGAAGACGGAGTCCTAGGGCAAACCCAAGGACCAGTGAGATGGCAAAACTCTGGAGTACTGGACCATCTGAGGTAAATGTCTGTTTGCCCTTACTGAGACCATCCCTTGAATCCATCCCTTGTGGTGGGCTTGCTGTTCAAGGTCTGTGAATGAGTCTGTCTCTGCTGTAACAGGGAGGGTGTGGGTGGGGAGGATGAGTGGATGGGTAGATGGGTACTGATGCCTCAGAGGGAGAATGTGAGCAAGCCTCGGGTAGAGCTAGCCGTTCAGCGAGCAGGGCTGGTAAATGCACACTGGAACAGTGAGTCACCAGCTGCTTCTCTGCCAGGCCTGAGCGCAGTGTGAGAACTCGGGGTTCCTGAGGCAGAGCAGGACTCAGAATGGAAGGGAACTAATCAAGAGCCCAGGAGGACAAGGTAGAGAGTAGGCAGACGGGAGAGGATATCACCTTTCCTAGAGTTCGGAGTAGTAAAATGGGACCGTCAGGATCTGCAGTGTGGGTCAGCAGTATGGAGACCCCAGGGTCGGCAGTGTGGAGACCCCAGGGTTGGCAGTGTGGGTCGGCAGTGTAGACCCCAGGGTTGGCAGTGTGGAGACCCCAGGAGACCTGGACTAGGCAGGCAGTTCAGAGACTGAGAAGCCAAGAGCACATACACATGCTAAAGAATGTGACAGACTGGCAAGGGGTTAGAATAAGAGGTAGGATGGTGTGAGTGTGTTGATTTCTTTTTTATAATGTATTTAATTTTATTCTTTGTGCATTGGTGCGAGGGTGTCAGATCCCCTGGAACTGTGAGCTCCATTGTGGGTGCTGGGAATTGAACCCAGGTCCTCTGGAAGAGTGGTCAGTGCTCTTAACTGCTGAGCATCTCTCCAACTCCTCATTATTTTAAGACAAGGTCTCTCTGTGTAGTCTAGTGACATAGGACTTACTGTACAGACACAACTGGCCTCGCATTCTTTATCTTCCAGCCTCCACCTCCCAAGCACTGATTCATATGACCATGCCCAGTTGTTTGTGTATTTTTGTATTAGAGTTTACAGAAAAATGGTCTGTGAATAATTACTGACATTGTAAACAAATATTAGCTTATTAATCAATTTAAAGGTCTAGTATTCCTTATGCCTTTTAGGTTCAAATTACACATCTTGCTATTATGAAGCTCTCCACATGTGTGTGCTGGGGACTGAGGTTGCTTAGTAACTCACCTACCCACTGAGCCATCTCTCCAGACCCATCATTCTTTTATTTCTTTCCTTTTTAGAAGCAGGGTCTCACCAGGTAGTCCTGATGGGCCCTATAACTTGCCACAGTGCTTAGCTCCTATTTATCCTTTTTAAAATTAAAATTTTATTAACTCAACTTGAACAGTCTAAACTCCATTATAAACATAGCCCATTGGATCCTCTTAAATATTTTAAAGTGCCTGCCTAAATTTAACAACAAATATATTTAGTTTTCTTTTTAAGCATTTAGATGCATGACAGGGCAGATATCTTTTTAGAAAGAGTCTTGCAACATAGCCAAGGTTAGCCTCAATACTGTATAGCCTAAGATATCCTTGAACTCTTGATCTTTCTGTCTCAGCCTCCTCTGTGCTGGGATTATAAGTGCATATTACCACTAGTCCAGACAACCAACTCCAATGAGAAAAAAAAATCCCTAACCACTTAAATGCTTCTTGTTAGTCTAACATGTTTACATTTAGCAATCATAATTTCTTGAAATATTATAATTGTTTACAGTCAGCATGTAAACATTTCCAACTTAGAATCACAGTCCTAGTCAGCGTTTCTATTGCTGTGATGAACACCATGGTCGAAAGCTAGCTGGGGAGGAAAGGGTTTATTTGGTTTACACTTCTGCACTGTAGTCCATCACTGAAGGAAGCCAGGATGGAAACTCAAACAGGGCGGGAACCAGGAGGCAGGAGCTGTTGCAGGGGCCATGGAGGGGAGCTGCTTACTGGCTTGCTTATCATGACTTACTCAGCTTGCTTTCTTATAGAATCCAGGACTACCAGCTCAGGGGTGGCACCACCCACAGTGGGCTGGGCCCTCCCACATCAATTACTAATTAAGAAAATGCCCTCCGGAGGCATTTTCTCAACTGAGGATCCTTCCTTTCAGCTGACTCTAGTTTGTGTCAAGGTGACATAAAACTAGACAGCACCATCACTAATATTGAAATGATGACATCTTTAAATTACACGTTTTCAAAGCACAATGAGGCAAATCTATAGCTCTCCAGGTGAAATCCTTTGTAAAGCTTTGCAGAAACTTTAGCAAACATCATGGTCGTTCTTGTGAATAAGAATCGCTGTCTAGCGTGAGTCTCGTTTGCTTTTCTTCTGACGCTCATTTTAGTGCCTAGATCTTACATGACCCTGAGAAGGGACCGAGGAAGGCTGGGACTCGGCCTGCCTCTGTGGTGAGCCTGAAGACCGCTGTAGGGGTCGCTGTTGGGGTTTCTTCTCAGGGGAGGAGAAGGGCTGATCTGAGTGTGAAGTGGAGGCAATCAAGAAGCAGCCGTGACCCGTCCCTCACCACTTCCAACTCTGATAAGGGGAGTTGTCCACAGCAGGTCCCAGCCCTCTTTGCTGGGTAACCGAGCTCCATCCAGGAGCTAGAGAGGGAAGGAGATCCGACTGGGCCCGGGAGAGAGAGAAGTCTGGCAGCCGCTGTGTTTCTGCAGCCAAGAGTCAGCCAGTCGTGGGTGACGAGGTGAGCCCAGCAACGCCTGCGCCACTCACTCGCAGAGCACTGTGGCAACCGATTCCTTCCTGCGTCTGCCTCTCAGGGCTTCTACACATTTCTCGTGCGGCCAGCCATAACCCATAAGAGGAGGAATTTCCAGGAAATATGGTCTTGTCTTCACTGAGATGGTATGAAGCTAACGAGAGGGCTCCAAATCTTCCTAATGTTAAAGGATCCGTGCCCACTAACAGAGTACTTCCACTGGGGCATCTGCAGTTACTACCTCAGGAAGTCTGAGTGCTCTCCTTGGCAGAGTTGCCAGGCCTCCATTCCAGACTTGGGCTCTGTGCACTTAAGTGTGCATCTTAGTTAGGGTTTCTGTTGCTGTGATCAAACACCACAGCCAAAATCAGCTTGTGGAGGAAAGGGTTTGTCTCAGCTTACAGCTTATCTGTCACTGAGGGAAGTCAAGGCAGGCTCTCAAAGCAGGAACCTGGAGGCAGGAACTGAAGCAGAGACCATGGTTACTGACCAGCTCTTCATGGCTTCCTCATCCTGTTTTCTTACACAATCTAGGATGGCTCCCAGGGGGTTGGGTCCTCCCACATCAGTCATTAATTAAGACGATACTCCACAGACTTGCTTACAGATCAGTCTTATGGAGACTTATTTATTTATTTATTTTTCAGGTAAGATTCCCTCTTCCCATATATGTCTGGGCTTGTGACATTTTAGCAAAAAAGCAAACAACACAGTGAGTCTTGCAAATTTAGTGCTAGAGTTCCTTAATGCTTTAAACTGAGCTCAACATCAGACAACTCTGATGTTGTCGAAGTCCCCACTCTCGATGAGCTTAGGTCTGTGATGCCCCCTGGGTGCCTGCAAACCTCTGAAAGAGCGCTCTCAACGCTGGAATTATGCTAATGACCCCAAGCACTAGACAGAACTTTCCAGGCTTTGAAGACTAAGGAAACTGCATTCACTCAGGATCGGAGCTTCCACACTCGGGGTGGAGATGCCCCCAGGAAGGAGGACGGTCAGTGGTAGTGGCAAATTCCGTTCAAGAGGAGCAGATGAGGTGAGGCCCCTAAGGACGGTCATAGGCACGGTCACAGGGACTTTGAGGCCGGTTTCACAACCTGGAGCTTCATGTTCTGCCTGGCTCTTTGAGGAGCCCTGATTTACCCTGTGCTTCACTTCCATATAATTTGAATGGAAGCCAGGGGACCATGTCTCTATTGTCTGGGCTTTGGGTGCCCTCTGGTGGTAGAATATTGTTTTGGGGTTTTTCACTGTGTCCTGTGCCCTCCGGAATTCTTCTCTGCCTTCAAGGTCACTACTATTAAAGGGGAAGGGACAATGGTAGAGAGTGTGTTTAGCCTGTGTGGGCTCTGGTTCAATACCTAGAATCAGACTGGCAGAGACGCTGGGAGCCCACTGTCCTCTCAGTGCGTAGCTTTGTCTGCAGAACAGACTAATCAAAGTCTGAGGGCTACAGGGACATCACCAACACAGGGACATCCCCAACATGTAGGGAAGGCCACTCATTGGTGCAGAGTGATTGGTCTCAAAGACATCTGTCTGTGGCTGTCTGTAATACACTCAGAAGAGCTTACCAGGGCCTTATTTGATCTTCTCGTTTTTTTCTCACCTAGACTCTAGGCCAGTGGTTCTTAGGGTAGTTTTCTCTGGGTGGTAGGGCAGAGGTGGGTATCAGGCATCCCTTTGGGCAGCTTAAGACAGGTGTTGGGTTTTTATTTAAAAAATGACTTAATTGGAATACTGCAAATAGGATTTGGGGGAGCTAGTGGTCTCTGGGGGACCAGAACCCATAGGGGTTTACATCTCCCCATTCTAGGTCTCTGCTCCTGTCAGTTTCTCAGGGAGTGATGCTCGCGGATAGATCTGCTACCCTCTGAGGAGGTGGGCAAGACATGTTTCAGCACTGGTTCCCTAGAGGAGGATGAAGGACCCGGGTGAATTTCGTCTCATGAGATAAGTGGTATCAACCAGAGGGGTGTAAAGAGGACCCTGCATTGGGAAAGAGACGTGCCTTTTACAAAAATGCCTGAGAAAAACAAAGAAAGGCGCTATGTAATCCTAAGCCAGAGATTGTCTCCATGTTGCTGGGTTTGGGGGAATGTGACTGAGACGAAAGGCAGGCCACACTCTGAAAGGATCTCCTGAGGCCTAGCTCTTAAACTCCATTTTGGATAGATCTCAGGTGGCTTGAAATGTCTGCGACAGTTTAGAGGCAAAGCAAAGCATTTAAGATGCTCTCACCACCAGGATGACGTCCATCTAGAAGAAAGCAAACCACAGTTCATCTGGGTCCCTTGAACCCACTTTTGAAGGGACTTCCTTTTGGTCAGGTACTCTTCAAGTAAATGCTGGAAAAGAGAGTTGGGAGCCTGTACTCCATCTCCTCTATTTTCAGGAGAGCAACATGAGGGCCAGAGAGCTAAACTGCCTTCAGTCAGTCAGCAGTCACTCCATTATTCAAGTCCAGTCAGTACTTCCTGTGTGTGAGGAACTGGGCTTGGTATGTGAAATTGAAGGAGGAGAAAAAAGAAGAGAAGGAGGAGGACCCCTGTGAATGAGGTAGA
>LOJH01036676.1:0-15457 GCA_001685095.1 Ellobius talpinus | reverse complement strand
TTCTTTATTATCCAATGAAAGTAACACATAGACAGATGACCCTCCTACATCAGAGGTAGGATCTTGGGGTGGACGGGCATACCTGTGATGTCAGTACTCAATAGGCTTAGGCAGGAGAACTAAGATGTCAAGAGTCAGTGCACATTTCCAAAAAGTGTAGGCATTCCCAAAAGAAAAACTGGAACAGAAACAAACAAGCAAAAAAAAAAAACAAACAACACCACAAGGAATAAAGATCATTTAAGAAACATTTTAAGAAAATTTCCAAGAGCCAAATACCCTGAATTTTTAATTGAAAGGACCCCAGGACCCAGCTCAATGGGAAATTTTTTTAAAAAGCATTATATTTAATATAGTTCAGAACAGTGTAATAAACACTATCATATAAACTTCCAATAGGAAAAATAGCATATTTTTCACATATCATAAAACAAGTCATGAAACAAAAAATGATGGAAGGATGCTTTTAAACTTCTCCAATGCAAATGTATCCAACTTCAAGCCATATACTTTCAATACAGTATGAAGACAAAATGAAGATTACATGTAAACATTTCAGTCTTGAGAGTCCAGTCTTTCCTGGAACCATTGTCAGGAAGCTATTAGAAGGTACAATGATGGATTGAAGCAAAAGAATAGATCAAGAAAATGAAGACATCTACTCTGGGACATACAACAACAAAAGAGGCAAGAGAGCCACAGGGACAGCAAAGGAAGGGTCCATAGTGGCCCCTGGACACTGAATATAGATCCAACGCTAAGAAAACTCGAGCAAACCATCTTGCAAAGAGCAGAAACAGATGGAAAACCTAGGGAGTTTGAATATCTTAGGAGGAGACTTAGACAAGAAATGGAGAATTTGGATCAAATTAATGTTAATAATAGAGATGATCAAGCAAACAACATGTCAAGTTCTTATTAATTCCAGGGGAAATAAAAAGTGCTATGAAAGAAAATTAATCACGGTGACACACAGCCTAAATCAAAATATATTCTATGGTAATAATGACATAAACACTGAGTAGTAATCTATCCAAAACTGTAATTCTGGAGGCATATGGGACAGGACATTTGTGTATGCTAAAGATGCCTGATGTTAATGGGGTGGTGGTGAAACAGGCCTTATCTTGCAAAATGGAAATTCAATAGATTAGGTCTGAAACAAAATTAATAACATTGGAAATGAAGAAACAAATGCAAGGTTGCCGTTTATGTGTGTGAAGGTAAACAGCCAAAGAAGAAATGAAAGAGGGAGGAAGATGGGTCGTCTGAACCCGTCGCTTCCTGTAAGCCGTACTCAGCTCTGCTTTTTCCACCATTGATGATGAGGAGCATCTAAAGCAGTACTGTCAGTGATGAACTAAGTGGACCAAGACATCTTCTGCATCCTATCTGAGAGACTTTGACCTGGAGGGAAGCACCGAGGGAGAATGAACTCTAGGTGCAGGAAGAGAAAGGATAAGAGGTGAGATGTGAATTTGGATGAGGGAATGTCAAGCAAAGGCTGGTTGGGGGAAAGACTGCAGGAATTGTAGGGTCATCTGCAGACAGGAGCAGCATGACCCTTGGCTGATAGACATTGGATGGAGGATGAATTCTGGAGTAGGAAAGGACGCCTTTATAATGACAGCCCTCAGACTCCAGGACTGGAGAGCCTCTATCACTGACCCAGTGCCTTACAGAAAAAAGGAGTGGGTTCAGATGTATCATTTTTCTCCAAGTATGTGTTAAAATGCTAAAAGCCACCACTATTTTCTCCTCTTCCTCTCCTACTTATCCCCCCTTCCTCTTCTATCCTTTCCTCTCTTGCCTTCTCTTCCTTTCCCTGTTTGCTTCATGTGGCCCCAAGATTACCGAGAAGCAAAGTCCTCTGCCAGTTTCTCAGGTTGATTTTTGCATCATGGATGAAAGCTCAGCCAAGAGGTGGTACAGAAGCCACCAGTGTCAGGAGGTACCAGTGCTTGGTGAGCACAGTTTGGATTAGGTGAGTTCCAATCCAAGCCCGCGCTGTCTCTTGCAAATCTTTGCACTACACTGTGATCTACTAGGAAACACATCCGTGGTATGTTCAACAGCTTCTGTTAGCCAAGAGAGGCAAACACCAGTAGTAGCAAACTCCTAGATTAACACACATTCCTTTCGTTTTGTTTAACTAAAATTTACTAGAGAAAACTGAGCACGACCGGAGGATTTCTGAACACTCTCTATGATACAAACTGAGCATGCCTAAAAGTGTTCCTGTTCTCCAAATTAATCTTTTGAATGTGTTCCACAATCTTGAATTAACCGTTGCCCCAAAGTGTCTACTATCCGCACCCCCCCTCCAGGCCACACACACATTTTGGCATAAAAGAGGTGTGTTTTATTTTCATCGATCATACCAATAATTTTCTATAATATCCCAGGGCAAACTGTTGAGATTTGACAGTCGGATGGGGTGTTGAGTCCCCCTTCACAGACCCACTGGCCATCAGCATCAGAGCGGAGTGCGAGGTTACAGCGCGCTTGAGGCTCGCCTCTGTCGTGCAGGTGGCTCTTCGTCCACATCTCGAGGGGGTGTCTCAGAGATGACAGGGCAAGTACGGTGGAGAAATCCTTCAGTCTAGGCTTTTAGCAAATTTCACTCCTCTTTTCCTGTTCAATGGTCTCTTTGGTCGGCAAGGTGCTGTCCCTGCGTCTAGGTTTTCTTCAGCTTGGCCTTGTCAAAGCTGGCCGTTTCTGCTATGCCCAGCTTGTCTGCCATTTTCTTACAACCTGTGGAATCTTGTTTTGAGCTCAGGCGCCAGGAGCTCACACTCGCCCTGCTGCAGGAAGAGACACAGTACTTTTCGTTTTGAGTATGCTCTCAAACTGAGCATGTTTTAGGCATGCAGCCCTTAACTAAGCACGCTCAAGAACCTGCTTGCCCCTACAGTGCTTTCTTACCTGATATGTGTGGGCTTCCCAAAGAAAATCACCAAGCTTTGTTCAGAGAATGTTGCTTTGGAAATAAACCCAGTGCTCTCCTCTCCCACTGCAGTCTCTCCCCAGGCTTGTTCCTGAACTGTGCATGTTTTTAGCTTTGCACCAATCAGCGTGCCACCCCATTGCACTTGGTGGCACTTCCAAAACAGAGAAACTATTTGACATTTCACAACATCCTCCTAGAGTTGAAAGGGCACTTCATAGAGACATGATCCAATCTCTGCATTCACAAAGAAAACCCAAGTCCGGAACGGTCCAAAATGACCCGTCCACAGACACATCACTAGCCAGTGACAGAAGCCAGCCCCTTCCTGGCAGCCCTGCTCCTGGCACTCAGCCCCAGTGACACTGTTGACATTTTTCTTTCCCTTGTTCCAGATGTCCTAGTGCCTGTTCCAATTTAACGGGCAATCAGGCATGTCTCTCCGCTGTGGAGCCCTGAGGGTGTGTTCCATCCAGCTGCCTGCCCTAGACTCTGCAAGTATCATGAGCAGCAGTGTGGGAAGTTTCCCCAGAGGAACCATCAGGTTCAAAAGGCTCCTCCAGCCAGGGTCAAGCTCCATGTCCCCCTGAAGCAATTAACATAAGCACGATAACCGTGACTCCCATCCTGAGAACACAGACATAGCTCGTGGAGGAGGCCAGCAGAGGAAATGAAAACAGGTAGACTTCCCCAAACTTCAGGTTGTATTGAACTCATCCCAAGGCATAAATTGAGGCTGGGGGTTGGGGTGTAAACAGCAAGGTTTTCTCTTTTCCCTAATCCCTTCTGGATGATTTCCAACTTCAAAATGAAAGAGTTTAAGTTGGCCACTACCCCATGAAGTGTGTCTTTGTACAAACTTTAAGTTATTTGTTGTTGCTGTTACGGTTGTTGTTGTTGTTGTTGTGAGGTAGCTATGTACACTGTAGCTCAGGCTATCCTGTAGCTCATTCTGAAAGCCCAGGCTAGCCTGGAACTTTTGCCAATCCTCCTGCTTCAATCTCCTCAGGACTGGGATTACAGGTGTGAGCCAGCCTCAGCTGCTTTACCTATAAAGTAGATATTAGTATCTGCCGATGCTGGTCAAGGTTTGTACATGAATCAAGCTGTTCTAAGACGAAAACTACCCAATGAAGGGAACCAAGGGACCACAGAGCCCTGGAGGGCTGTATAGGCCGAACTGAATTGGACCTGCCAGAGCAACTTACTGAAAAATAACTGGAAATAAATTCCCAGAAAGCCCCAATCTCGCAAGATCAAAGAAAAAATGGGATGTCATAAAGCCATGCATGACTTGAGAAAGCAGAGTACCTGGAAACCACCAAGGTCATTTCTTCAACAGCCCAGTGTGCTAATCAGCTCTGCATTGGGACAGATTTGAGATAATTCAGACTGCTGGTGGCACTTTTTTCTGTAGGCTCTGAGACACAACTCCTGTGCTTTAGGAAGACACAAATGAAGGACAAGTGGATCCGGTTGATTCCGTCCAGCAGTGTTCATTGTGGGTCACTGTGAAACATGAAATAAGATAACCACTGAGAACAATTCCTAGGCCACATTCAGTGCAGGCAGCAGCTGCTGCTCCTTCTGTTAGGATGCCTCAGAGTCTCTCTTCCGAAAGCATACACATTTCTCCTCCCCGACAGAAAGCAATGTGCACCCATCTTCTGTTGGTTTTCCCTAGCCAAGAGGCAGATCTTAGCATTCTTGTAGCTCCCCAGAGACCCAGATGATTTCATATGTACATTATTTTATCCCTTTGTAATTCTCTTTTTTTAACTTTTTTATTGATTTTTATTGAGCTCTACAGTTTTCTCTGCTCCCCTCCCTTTCTCTCCCCTCCCCTTCTACCCTCTCTCATGGCCCCCATGCTCCCAGTTTTCTCAGATCTTGTCTTTTTCTACTTCCCGCGTAGATTAGATTCATGTATGTCTCCCTTAGGGTCCTCATTATTGTCTAGTTTCTCTGGGGTTATAAATTGTAGGCTGGTTTTCTTCGCTTTATGTTTAAAAGCCACTTTATGAGTGAGTACATATGATGTTTGTCTTTCTGGGTCTGAGTTATCTCACTCAATACGATGTTTTCTAGATCCATCCAATTGCCTGCAATTCTTAAGATGTCATTATTTTTTCTGCTGTGTAGTACTCCATAATGTAAATGTACCACATTGTCCGATGATCCAAGAATGGATAAGGAAAATGTAATTCTCTTCTTTTACTTCTACTCAGTCTTTTTAAATTCTCCCTAATAATTTATGCACTAATCACCTCCCTCATCACTTTGACCAAACACCTGGCAAAAATAGTTGGCAGGGAAGGATTCATTTTGACTCATGGTTTCAGAACTCATAGTAGCTTGGCCCTTTGCTCTCAACTCTTGGCAGAGAGGAGACAAAGAAGGAAGCAGAAGGTGCCAAGGATAACGTACCTGAAGGAAATGTCCTTACTGACCTATGACCTTCAGCTAGTTTCTACCTTCTAAAGTTATAGAACCTCCTGAAATAACACCAGCAGCTGGAGACCAAGGATTCAAAGATGATTCTATTAGGGACATTTCATAATCAAACTATAGCACCTTAGTTTACAGTAAATACATTCTGGTAAGGCACTTAACATATTTTATGGCCTAAGCCTGGCATAAACAAAACATGTATTCACTGAGCTAATTTCATCCGCATATTCAAGGGCATGACTTTCAAGTGCTAGAATTCAGAGTCAGTGTGTTGCCTTTAGACAACTCCTTCCTAGTGTCTCTCATGTCCCATGGCATCGTAGGGGCTGAACCACAGACCAGCTTAGAAGCGTCCTCTAAGTAGAGAAGGAGTATGCCACTGTCAAAGTCACACCATCTTCTCTGTTTTGCCTGCGGCAACCCCTCCAGAACTCAGCCTGGCTCTTTAGCTTTGTGTGGGTCGCTCTTTTTCCCTGTCAGGCAGAGAATGTCTTTATTTCTAAGTTGACACTGGTGAAAACTCAGCCTCTTTTCCTGAGCTAGCAAAATGGCAGAGTGCTTGCCTTTAAATTATCAAAACTCGTCCACCGGGACCAAAGCTCTTGGCAGCAAGTCAGAGTGGACAGGTATGGTTTTGATGTGTTCTCCCTTCTCTCCGTGCTCCCTCCCTCACAGCAGGCAAGGACATTCTGAAACCCCTTCAAAGCCTCAGTTCTCTAGGTTTGCCTGCAAGGTGACATTTCCACTGACTCAAGCTTGAAGAAGCACAAAGGATCAATTTCTGCCCTGCCAATGGCCAGCTTTGCTACTGAATCCTGTTCTCAGTTCTCCTGAGCATGCTCTCTTAATTATGCTCAAGGCTGTACCATAGTTCAGTATTTTTCAACATTCACAGACATATATCCACTTCCTGTAGTGTCCTTTTTCCTCTTTATAACCCTCAATAAGAGGTAAATAACCAAATATTTATTCCGGACATGTGTTACTGGTAAAATACAAGGTTGTGGGGTAGTATTTCAATATTTGAAAAAAAATTAAAGGCTACGTCAGCACCCACAATATCCTGGTTACAGTGCAAAACCCTTTGAACTTCTTGCCTCACACCCACAAAAATGCTACAGGCATTATCGCACCCCAGTTAAGGGCAGAGAATTGGATAAGTCTGCCTCACTTAAAGTGCTATCTCGAGGTCAAAATCATAATTATGGCCCAGGTGAGCCTGGATTTCCAGTGCTTTCAGGCACTCTCATTTGGGGCAGACACTTTCACTGAGGTCCTGTGGAGCAGAAAGGACTTCCTGGAAGAGTTCAGTCAAGTCTAGAGACAGCAGAGCAAAGAGAAATTCAGGTGACACAGCAGGGAGGCTTAAGTAGCAATGACCCCAGGAGGTCGCTTCATGGCAGGAGAAGGGTATATACAATGGTGTGGAGCTGGT
This sequence comes from Ellobius talpinus, assembly GCA_001685095.1. Taxonomy (NCBI): domain Eukaryota; kingdom Metazoa; phylum Chordata; class Mammalia; order Rodentia; family Cricetidae; genus Ellobius; species Ellobius talpinus. The sequence continues at coordinate 8,624 of LOJH01036676.1, read as the reverse complement.
GTGTCCACAACTTATGCTGTGGAGGCAGGATAGAATGTCAAGGGCCAGGAGAAGCAGGTGGCAACTAATATTCAGATATCAACCCACCAGAGGCGTGGTCGTCTGATGGAGGATTAATCCTGTCCAGACAAGGTCCACAGGCCCACCGACTGAGAAAGCTGTTGCTCACTTTTGCTGAAGCCACTTGGTATCTCTCCAGTACCTGCCTTGTCGTGGGTAATCTCATGTGATGTGTATATGTAATCTCACGATTGCATCTCAATCTTATGGGTACATCATCTGTGGGTGGTCAGGAGGAGGACTTTTCATTTAGCTGTATAGTTTTAATATACAGAATATATACTGGGACATGCTTCATAACTGGATCTACTTGTCCCCCAAGGACTGTGGACACCGAAAAGCCTGCCTTGTTCTTTTGCTTAATGGGTGACTTCCCCCACTCCGTGAGATCTCCAGTGAGAGAATTTATTCGCACAGTCAAAAGCCTTGATTCCCACAGTCAAATCTCTGCTTCATTCCCTGAGATAAACTTAGAAGCCAGCTCCCTACAATTATCTTCTATTTGGTCAGGAGAGGAGTCCTTCCAAAGGGTCACACTCTGGGCCTTCAAGATAGGGGTAGCACGTCCCAGACGGGTTCTTAAGTCTTTCCTGATAAAGAGACTGTGTGTCTCAAATTAACCACAACTGACTTGAAAAAGTGCTTCAGTTAACCCCTGCTCTACCTTAGAAAAGCTATTAGCTCCCTACACCCACTCTGATCTCAGTTTATTAATACAGGATTTCAGCCTCGGAATGTAATATCATACACCAACTCCCTTTCTCCCTTCTTAGAATTTAAAGCCATTTTGCCTCTTAGTGCTACTTGGGCATCCTTCTAGTCATGCCTCCATGGGGCCAAAAAGATGCTAACAGGAGAAGCTATTATCTGCTTTTTGACCCTGAGAAATTCAAGCTTTTTTGCATGTGTTTATACAAGCTGGAAACTTTGCAGCGTGAGGGACAGGAGAAAAAGAATAAAGAACATGATTTGAATAGCACATATGTGAACTCATCCCATACTTCTTAGACTAGAAATTTTCTAAGTCCTTTCACTACCCCAAAGCAACTGACCTGAACCTTGGCAGGAAGTCAGTAGAGCTGAACTCTGCTGGCCCCAATAACAGAAGAACAGAGAAGTAAGTTGAACATAGACTTTGATATCCTTGGATGAAACCCTCAGGAGTTAGGACTTCATCCCGTCGGTCAGCATGGAATCACAGATGACCTTTGAATGAGGGGAATAAAGTCTGAATAATATCCAGAAACGTGACATGGTTAGTCATGTGGATAAGGCTGGAATTAGCGATGAGACTCATTTAATGAAATGCCTCAGAGTCAAAGAGGAAACTAACCAAATTATTAATTTTCATTCCTTCTCTACAAAAATTGTGATATTCTAAATTGTGATATTGATATGTTAAATCAATATATATTATACATGTTATATATCTGTATGCATGTATACTTAGATGCTTATGAATTTATAACAAATAATAGGTCCTAGAATGGAATGTCCCTCCATGAAGCCCTCCCCTCAAATTAAGTGACATTCCCACTCTATGAACAATGGCACAGAGCTATTTCCTCCAAGAATTTGATTAGGAGACTACAACATCACTTTGCACTGGAGATGAGGCACAAGAGTTTCTCTTTGCGTCCTTTATTAGTGAAGTCAAGTTCTCAAGAAGTCCATAAATAATTGCATGTGATATTCTTATGGACCCTTAGATTCCTTGCATCCCATCATGTACTTTTCCTTCCTGAAGCTGGATCTTTCTGTAGACCCAGTTTCACTTTTCAACAACACTTTACTCCAGTATTTGTTTAACTTCAATGATAGAAATAACATGAATTAATAATATACACACTCAGAGAGAGAGAGAGAGAGAGAAACAGAGACAGAGAGAGAAACAGAGACAGAGAGAGATGGAGAAAGGTATTGTGATTTTGTTTGATCTCTATAGTCTTTCTTCACCTTACAGAGATATAGACTAGAAACAATGTGGCTGGGACTTTCTCCTGGGTTGTGTACTACTACTGCTTCCTGTAAATAGCACAGTATGTGGAAGTAGATCACCCCCAGGTAATAATGCTGAATGAATGGAGGAGAGATATTCAATGGATCTCAAAGGAAATATATTGATTGGTCATGTCCACTATGGGCTTCAGTAACCTACATCTACATGGACATACATACATGGCTACTTCCTTAAAGCCATTGTTTTACAAACTAACTTAAGTGCTTTCATAGTATGGTGTAAAATAAAGACCCTGCCTGTATCGGAGTAAAGGCTAAATAAAGGAAAGCAAATTACATTAATATAATGGATTTGATTGTGACAAATAGCATTTGATGGATTTTTAAGTGTTCCTATATTAAAGTATTCCTGTAAGTTCCCTTATGAATTCATAACTGGAGCAGACAAAATCCACTAAAAATTGTGGCCAAGATTTTTGTTTTGTTTTGAATTTTGTTTGTCTGTTTTCTTTTGTTTTTCAAGACAGGGTTTCTTTGTGTAGCTCTGGCTGTCCTGGAATCCAATTTGTAGACCAGACTGGCTTTGAACTTACAAAGATCCACCTACCTCTGCCTCCCAAGAGCTGGGATTAAAGGCGTGTGCCATCACCACCTGGCACATGGCCAAGATTGTATCATTACACAAGGGTATACTCTGCTAGTTTATGAACTGAATGTTTATTTCATTCCCAAATTGTGCATAGTGAAGTTCTAATTCCTCTCTGTGGTAGTATTAGGAAGTGATAACTCTCTATATAACCTATCCATCCATCCATCTCTGCTCTATCTTTCAATCTCTAACATCTCCATCTCTGTCTCATGTGTGGCTAGTCCTGGAAAGGAAGCCAGCCATCCCACAAAGTCTGCCAGCACCTTCATGCTCCAGTCCCAGTTAATCAAGCCTCCCTATCCATTGCATCTTGAGACTGGGCTGAGCTAATCCAGACACTGCCTGAGAGTTTAATAAACATATAAAATGTATTCAGCTCCATTATTCACAAAAGATCTGAGTTAAAAAAATAAGAAAGCAGCAGTATCATTATGAAAATGACCAAACTTCAAACTATAAAAAATATCAAGAGTCTGGGGAAATTGAGCATTGGGAAATGGTCATGTATTGCTAGAGGGAGATTGGTCTGGCTGCTTTGGGAGTCTGTTAGTCCATATCTAATAAAGATATACACATCTCCCATGATCTCAGCCAATCTGTAATGTCCCTAAACCAGACATAATCCAGGAGCTTGTCAACATAAAATGAACAATAAATTGTGGTATTCTCACATAATAGAATTCTAGCAGCAATAAGAATGAATAACTTACAGACACATGCAAGGACATGCAAGAATCTCACAAAGAAAAAAGTGAAAGGAGCCCTGCCAGTGATAGGGCTTGCCAGATTGCACCTACAAGATTGTTAAAAGCAGGAAAAGTTAACAGACTGCTAGAAACATGGACTGTGGCCACCCTCAAGGCAGTGTTCACAGGGGCCACCAGCAGGCTTCCCTGTGCTGCTATGTTAGTAAGCTTCTTGATCTACATGCAGGATGTGAAAATGCATCCAAATTGTATATTAATTACATACATTTTCTATATTATATTTCAATAAAATATTTTAAGACATTCCTGCATGAGACAAATCCTTTTGAGAATGAATAGATCAGGAAGATGAAGGATACGCTACAAACCAAAAAAAAGGTTCGTCCCTTAGTTCAGTCTGGGCATGCACTGACTGTGTGGCCTTGGCTGGCTTGCTTCATTGCAGAATCTCAGCTTCTGCACTGGAGTCAATATATGAAATCTTCTTTGATGAAGCCAAATAAAAGTTAGCAATTGGAATAAAGGGGGAAATACTGGAAATATTAAAAAGAAATAATGTTCATAAGAGGAAATATAATTTGAAGTCCTCTTTGGAGTGAGTACTCTCTGAGGGCTTGTGAAGTTGAGGAAGTCCCCCCTCTTAAAGCTCTCCAATTTCCCATCTAGATTTCAATTTCTCATGAATGACCTTGACTCTTAGTGTTTGGGGCCTAGAAGGCACATTTGTACTCTTCTAGGTTCCTTGATCTTGGCCAAGCTTTCTTGTGAGCCTATTACAGTGAACTATTCAGCCCCAACCCCTTCCCTCCCTCTCAGTGCATCCATTAGCTTTCTCATGAATGCATTCACACACAAATATTTCTCCTTGCTTATCAGACCTGAAGATTGGAAGTGAGCAGAGTTACTGCCAGCAATTGCCCTTCTGACAGTCCCTTGACTAAGAGTCAATTAACTCCAAAAGGTGTGGAGAGCGCTCAAACTGCATCATCCATTCCTAGAAGGCTTCCACAACTTCTCATTGGCAAATTGTAGAAGTTTACAAATCACCCTGGTTTGGGGGCCTTTTCATACTGTTCACAGTAAACACAAATTGGCTGGAATTTGAGGTTCACCATTTATTTCCTGCAATCTTATAAGAATGCTACCTTGTGTGTTTTAAAGATAGGTTATTTTTTTTTACTGTACTGCCTGTTGGATCTATGTAAAATAATTATTTGTTAAATAACAAATGAAATAGTAACAAATTATACCATTGCTGCATTTTACAAATAAGTATTATGGTATAAGTTTAAAGTTTCTGTGAGTCAAAATTCCTAATATACTCACAGCTCAGCTATATTAGTAACATTTGTAGACAAACTGTTCAAGGTGTCCCTCACCTAATAATACACCTAACAATCCATCTACCTGTTTACCAATCCACTTATTCACCTATCAACCCAAACATCCATCAACATGCTCACTTATCCTCCTGCCCATCTATCCACCTATTATTCCATCCCCTCATTCACCCATCTATACACCTATTTACCCAAATACCCATGCATCCATCTCTCTACTCATCTATCTGCTAATCAATACATCTATTCACCTGACTTGGAAAGTAATTTCCAGTTTTGGCCTTGATAATGTGAGACTTGTGGTGTAAGAATTCTAAAGCTATACATGAATCCTCCAGTATTTCTTCCTGGTGAATTAGCCATTGCACAGAACTTGACTGCAATGCCATTTTTCTTATATCTGTTCCTTTTTTATGTATTTTTTCAATTTGCTTAGGTATATCTGATGTGGGGAGTTCTTCTGTATATGTGTTGCTTTTATTGGTTAATGAATAAAAACTCTTCTTGGGCCTATGATAGGGTAGAATAGAGCTAGGCAGGAAAACTAAACTGAATGCTGGGAGAAAGTAGGCAGAGTCAGAGAGACACCATGTAGCTGCCTAAAAAGAAATATGGCCATTGGAGGTCACCAGAACCTTGCTGGTAAACCACGGGCCTCGTGGTAAAATACAAAATAATAGAAATGAGTTAGTTTAAGATATAGGAGCTAACTGGCAATACACCTAAGTAATTGGCCAACAGTGTTGTAATTAATATAATTTGTGTGATTATTTGGGTCTTGGATGACCAAGAACAAACAAGTAGTCTCTGCCAACACATATCTATCTTTGGTGGAGTTCTAGTATATAGATATGGGATGAGGAATTGGGTGATGGGGTAGTTGAATCACATGCTTCCAGAAGAAACTGAACAGGAAGAAGGAGAGCAATATAGGGAAGAAAAATAAGCCAAGGAGCAATTAAAGGCAAAGGTAGAATTAGAACAGTCTTAACCTAAGATGAGGAAGCTGATTGTCACTGGCTAAGGTCCTTCCTAGAATCCCAAACATAGAAATCAAGGTGGCTCTGATGCACCAGGCCTATTCAGACACCTACTGAAGAATTTCTAGTGCAATTCAGAGGGTACTTGGAATCCTGCTCACCACTAACACCCTGATAGCTAGAGTAATTGTGATTCAGGTCTTATGTGTTTACTGACTCCTGTGTTCACGTTCATGAGTTTTCTCTTCAGGCATGGATTCCATAGGAGCAAGGGCCCTGTACTTCTTGTCACTGAGTCTGATTTGTTGGGCCCATTGGAACTGCCCCATGAACCATAAAGAACAGAAATTGAGGAGTGATTATACCATTGGTTTTCAGCCCCTCCCCACTGGGCTTTCCCCTCTGTTATCACAGGTGATCCACCAAATGATAGTGGCATGATGTTAGACTCTCTAGGCCAAGGAAACGGAGAAAAACTAATAAATCAAGAGCTTTAATAGACTTCTAGGCACCCACCCAGCTCATTCATTAGTGAGAAAAGCAAGCCATATTAGCCCGGGTTATATTCCCAGAACACAGTACCCGGTGGACAGGAGAGAAGAAGAGCTAGAGCACTTGCTGTGAAGTGGCAAAGGCTGGAGAGTGAAGGGCACTGGAAGCCACATGGCAAGGCTGCCCGTAATCTGCCCTACAGGCAGTGCAGGAGGTGGGAGGCCGCCTCACACTCTCTTCTGACCCTCCAGTACCTTGGTGGGAGCAAGCTGGCTGCTAGGAAAGGCAGTGTGAACAGAAGCTGGGAGCAGTGGGAAGAACACATGGGAAAGGGAAGGTCATCATCAAGAGGAGATGGCATTCGCAGGCTGGCTGTGAATAAGTGCCCCCCTTTTCCTTACTGGGGAGTTGGGATCATGAATACTCATCACTATTAAGTCATAGATCACTTTGAAGTTTGAGTCTATGTATAAAGAGTCAAGTATGGAATAATCACTCCCCTCTTTTATTGATTTCTTCTAATTTTTCTTCTTCATACCAACATTGCTACTCCTAAGTGAAGAGAATTGCTGTTTACATGGACACTGAGGTTTATCCATGTTTAGACCATGTCTGAAGCATTCATCTTGTGGAACTGCACTGGAAAGTTTTTAAGTGGCTCCTTAAAATATCTCCCACACTTCCAACTGCCTGTATGATGAAGTCAGGTTTGTCAGCATGAGTTCAACCCTTGAAGCCAAAATCTAGTTTCTACCTACCCTCCTGCATTTTCATTTCCTTCCATCCACCATTTGCCTTAGTTCTACACACCCCAACACCCTGTCACTGAATCATCTCCCATGCCTCAACTCATTCTGCCTTCATACATCCAAGACTTTCTTTAACATTCGTTTGTCTGAAACACCTGGCCTTGTTCTCAATTTCCCCTCTCAAAGCCATTACTCTTCAATGAGAGCAAAGTTTCTGAGGGTGTGACCCACCTGCCTCACCAGGGTTCTTCATGAACAACAAACAGTGAGGGTGCCCAGATTGTACTCTGGGTTCTGTGATGGAGAGTTTCACAAGTGACGTTTAAAACATTGCACTGTTTAAATCCCACAGCTGATTATGATGCTCAGAACAATTAGGAGCCTAAGTTCAAGAGACTCTGATTTTTAGAGCATTCTCATTCCTGTATCTAACTACCTGACAGAGTAAACCACCAGATATCTGGGATTACTTAAGCCCAGTTATCAGATGGGTAAGAGATAAGTGGATTAATTGGTCAATACCTCCATCTCTTCATTCAAGAAAATACCATTGACTATCCTAAGGTGGCAATGACCATCTTTATGTTCCTAGCATCTCCTTGATTAGGCAGTGGGAGCTATCTGCATCCTGCAGTGGTTTGTGAGACCTTTAAGACTGAGAACTTGCGTAAATACCTTAGTTTTCTCTTAGCCTCACCAATTAATATAGATCTTGCCTAGAGTTATTTCTCAATAAGAGCCTGGTGAATTAAAGCAGTGATTAGCAAATCATTGACTGAACAGATTAACACACGGGCCTTGATGAAGGAACACACATGGGGCAGTCAGATGGGAAAAATAATCCTGAGACCACAGAGCACTCTGCACTTGGCACAAGGAAAGCTCCTGTGTTCCCGCCCAGTCCCCAAGACTCAGTAAAGAGGGAGCCTCCAGATGGGGAACTGGGGACAGGATGTCTCCAGGAATAAACAGATTTGAAGAGAAAATGGTGTCCCTCATGTTCTGGCACAAGAGGGATGCTCTTGGCAGTGCCTTTCTCATGCCCAGCCCCAGGGGGAATCTGTACTTTAGAGAAGTGGAATTCAGGACCTTCAGGAAGCCATGCTGGAAAGAAACTTGGAATTCGGGAGTCACACAGACCTAAGTGAGAATGTCAGCTGCCCTGAACTTCAGCTCTGTGATTTGGGGTTCCACTTCCTACAAGGAGAAACCCAAGACTCTATGAACTTTGCACATCTGTCTCACATAGAATGATCTGCACCTCTGTTTGTCTCAGGGAGAGTTCCTGCAGTGGGCGTTAAACAGGTACAATTATAAACAGCACCATTTTGCATCTCAGAAACACCCCTGCTTGCAGAGTAAATCACATGGTAGGCTCCCTTTGGCTGGCTCTTCAGTGTGCCATGCTTAGGTTTTGACAGTCAGCACATGACTCAGATGAAGTGTGTTGCTTCTCTAGCTACACATCTTGCTTTAGGTAGAGTACAGACCCTAAGGTCAGCAAATCTGAGTCAAAATCTAGACTCTCTTTCATGCCTACATCAAGATTTGTTGGAAGAGGCCTTTAGTGTGTTCCCAGCCACCCTCCACTTGTTCGTTTCCCAGCTGCCCAGACTCCTGAAATAATCACAGAGAAACAATATTATTTAAATCACTGCTTGACCCATTAGCTCTTGCTTTTTATTGGC
>LOJH01036675.1:5110-15457 GCA_001685095.1 Ellobius talpinus | reverse complement strand
TAATCTCCTTCCTTCTGCTCCTCATTTGGACCTTGGGAGCTCAGTCCAGTGAGTTCATGTACTTATTTAACAAATACTCTTTGATTTCCATGCATTCAACCCAAGGCACCAAGGCACAAAGCCAATAACTTCTCCACGGCTGGGCCCTCCTTCCAACCTCAAATAACTTATGCCAAGAAGGCCCAGGCCATTTGAGCCACAAAGGCGGAAAGATGATTGGCCCACCTAGTAGCGAAACTGAGCCTCCCCTCACTGTTCTGTCCACTATGATCCTTCATTATCCTAATGTGATTCCAACTTTCCCCTGGTCCTGCTGCTGCTGGGACCACACCCCCAGGCCTAGCAGGCTTCTGTTCACCTAGGCACTGATGACATTGACCAGAACTGGTCTAGGTTATAGAAAATAAAGAGCCTTGTGCACACAGATAAGCCCTGGAGAAGAAGAAAAATTAAACACACAGTTAATTTCTTCAAAGGAATCAGATTTGAAGCTGCTCTTCTTGGACCACTAGGAATGATGTCATTTTACAAGCTGGTGATCCTTTTTTTGTCTAATGAGATAGAATCTGTCCTTATCTTTCAGAATTTATGATTTTTCTTATCTAAGACCTTTCCCCCTAAATCTTGAGCATTGCTTTGGAATATGAAACCCACTCTTATAAGTGATGTCACTTGTGCTTTACATCATCCCAAGTGACTTCTATGTTACCTTAGGAACAGGCATATCCCAGCACTGATAGGTATTATGCTATCCTCAGTTAAACTTCCTAGACCCTAAATCTTGGGCACTATCATTGAGTCGACAGTACACATTTTTATGAAAGAAGTACTTTGTAAGGAATTTCAGTGTAAACATGTTGCAAATTGTTTTGCCCTTGTGACTAATTTGTTATATGAATACGTTTTTTTCAAAATTGTGCTGGGCATAAACGTGGCTAAAGTAAAATGATCTGGGGCAGACTCTAGAAGTCCTGGTTCAGTATCATTTATAATAAAATCAGGCAGAGCCAAGTTTTCTTCTTTTCTCTGTCTTTGTAGATTTTTCCCCTGCCTGCTATAAAGCCTGAAGAGGAATCACTACACCAGTTCACACAAGCCCAGAACAGGACTATACCAGACTCCTTTTGCCAAAATATTTATAGGTATAGTTATAGTTTTCCTTTGTTATGATAAAAGATAAAGTAGATACAAATACTGTAACTGTAATTCTTGCTAGAATTTTACTATGTTAAGGCTTTCCTTTTTGCTTAACCAGAAAATGGGAAGTGGTGTAGGAGATCCTTCTATGTATTGCTTGTATTGGTTAATTAATAAAAAAAACTGTTTTGGGCCTTTGATAGCCAGAACTTAGGTAGGTGGAGAAGACATGACTGAATTCTGGGAGGAAGAAAGCAGAGTCAGGAGAGAGCTGCCATGGTGCTGTCAAAGTCACACATGCTGAATCTTTCCAGGTAAGCCACTGCCACATGGTGACATACAGAGTAATAGAAATGGGTTAAATAAAAATGTGAGAGTTAGCCAATAAGAGGCTAGAGAAAATGGGCCAAGCAGTGTTTTAATTAATACAATTTCTGTGTGGTTACTTTGGGGCTAAGTTAGCTGGGTGGCCGGAATGAATAAGTAGCCTCTCCCTGCAACACACAAAACCCCGGCAGAGACACCCTATTGGACCTGAAAACTAATCAGTCACCAGAACCCATGACCACTTAAACCAGAAAAACAGAGAGGAAACAGAAAACAAGGAACCAAGCACCAGTCCAAAAAAGACAAACACAGAAATCAACACCTAGACCTATCATCACCCCAAACTTAAGGGATACAATGAAAGCAGTGCGAAGAGGAAAGTTTATAACACTAAGTGCCTTTAAAATGAATTGGGAAAAATTTTATACTAGCAACTTAGCAGAATACCTCAAAGCCCTAGACCAAAAAGAAGAAAATGCACCCAAGACGAGTAGATGGCAGGAAATAATCAAACTGAGGGCTTAAATCAATGAAGTCAAAACAAAGAATCAATTCAAAGAATCAACAAAACAAAGAGCTTGTTTATTGGGAAAACCAAAAAGATAGACAAACCTCATCCAAACTATCTTAAAGGCAGAGAGAGAATACTCAAATTAACAAAATCAGAAACAAAAAGTAGGAAAAAACAGCAGATACTGAGGAAATCCATACAATTATTAGATCATACTTCCAAAACCTCTACTCCCTGTAATATAATAGAGTATCCTTTGGGTATATGCCCAAGAGTGATATCGCTGGATTTTGAGGAATATTGATGAAAATTTTCTGAGAAACTGCCATACTGATTTCCAAAGCGGCTATACAAGTTTGCACTCCCACCTGCAGTGAAAGAGTGTTCCCCTGAATCCATATCATCTCCAAAATAAACTGTCCTCAGTATTTTTTTCTTAGCCATTCTGACATGTGTAAGATCACAGTTCAGAGTCAATTTGATTTGCATTTCCCTGAGGATTAAGTATGTTGAGCAATTCCTTAAATATCTTTCAGCCATTTGAGTTTCTTTAAGATGAGAATTTTCTTTTCTATTTAGCTCTATATACCATTTTTAATCAGATTGTTTTGTATTTAAATGGGTGGACCTGGGTGGAACTGGAAAAATATATCCAGACTCAGAAAGACAAATATGATATGTACTCACTCATAAGTAAATATGACATGTAAAACAAAGAGTAACCAAACTACAATGCAGAGAATCTAGGTAACAAGGAAGACGCTGAGAAGGACTCATGGATTGCCCTGGGAAGGGGAATGAGATGAGATCTGTTGGGTTCAGAGGGTGGGGTGGTAAAGTGGAGGGAATGGGAGATGAGAACATGAGGGAACTTGATGGTTGAGGGGGGAGAGAGAGACAGCGTGGGAGAGTAATGAAAGAGAGATCTTGATAGAGAGGGCCACTATGGGGTTAGCAAGAAACTAACTTAATGAAGAAATTCCCAAGAATCCACAAGGATGACCCCAAACTCCTAGTGACAATGGAGAGGGTGCCTGAGCTAATTTTCCCCTTGTAATCAGACAGGTGAATACCCCAACTCTCATCACAGAGCTTTCATCCAGTAGCTGATGGAACCAGACACAGTGATCCACAATCAAGCACCAGACTGAGCTCCTGGAATACAGTTAAAGAGAGGGAGCAGGGATTATATGAGCAAGGGAGGTCAAGATCATGATGGAAAAATTTATAGAGACAGCTGAACCAAGCTCACAGATTTTCACAAACTCTCGACCAACAGTTTTGGAGCCTCCGTGGGCCTGAACTAGGCCCTTCATATGTGGAGACAGTAGTGAAGTTTGGATTATCTGAGGAGCCCCTGGCAGTAGGACCAGTACCTATTTCTGGTGCATGAGCTAGGTTGTTGGAACCCATTCCCTATGGTGAGATGCCATGCTCAGCCTTAATACAAGGGTGTGGGGGGCAGCTTGGTCCTGTCCCAATTTAATGTACCAGACTTTGTTGTCTCCCCATGGGGGCCCTTACCCTTGGGAAGAGTGAATGGTGGGGGGGCTGGAAGGGAGTAGGGGGAAGGGAGGAGAGGTGCGAGGGAAAACTGTGGTTGTAATGTAAAATAAAGAAAAAATAGTAAATGTAATAATAAAAATGTAATATATCATACTTATATTAGAAATAGATCATAATCATTATAAAATCTCTCAATTGTTCCCCTTTATGCTTCCTCACATACACTTTCCCACCCCCTACATAACCTTATTCTATACATAGAGTTCATCTGTAGTGATATTTTATTTGTATTTTAATAAAGCTTGCCTGAAAATTAGAGTGCAGAGCTAAGCCTCTAGAGGCCGGGGAGTGGTGACATACACCTTTAATCCCAGTACTCGGGAGACAGAAAAGGACAGATATCTGTAAATTTAAGGGTACCCTGGCCTACACAAGATCAATACAGAAACAGATCCAGGTGTTATGGGTCACATCTTTAATCACAGTGTTTGGGAGTCACATATCTTTAATTCTAGCACTTGGGATTCCACACATTTAATCCCAGTGTTAGGGAGGTTGGAGACAGGAGTGATATGGCTGGATGAAGAGAGGAATATAAAGACAAAGAGACAGGAACTCAATAGAGTGTGGATTCTTAGGTCCAGTAGAGACACAGTGCAGCCTAGGCAGTCTGAGGATCACCCCTTTGGTCTGAGCATTGGTAGAGATAAAAGGTCTCTCTAGTGGCTTCCTGTTCTGTTTCTCTGACCTTCACTATTAACCCCTACATATGTCTTTGGGTTTTTATTATACATACTTCATTCAGCAATTTTGTAGGCTTAACTATATATCAAGCCAACCATACTCTGTTCTTGTAGCATTTGTGGTTATTAAGTTAATAAGTAATAGAAAAGGGTACATTGTTTTAAGGTCAATACTATTCTATCCCAAACAATCCTTTCCTGTTTAAAGATATGTTTTTATACAATTTCCTTTTTTGCAAGTGAGTCCCTTGTCTCAATCTCTCTGTAAAAGGCAGACTTTAGTTAAGGCACTCTTTTTTCACTAGACCATACTTCTTCCACCAACATAAGCACCCGTGTATGGTCAACATGGGTCTATCCATCCATATTTTACAATGCTTTTTTCCCATTGTATCATACTACGTCCTATCATTGATTCTATATGCTTGATGTCCAGGGAACTCATTCTCAACAGCTGGAACTGTATGTGCTCCTGAGGCCTTTCCTCTAGTCTGTGTATGCAGACTTACTCTCCTTTCCAGAACTGTGAGAAATGGTTAATATTCTAAGTGTTGTGTTCTCATATGTACCTATCTTTATGGAGTCAAAAAGTTCCCAGGATTAGGAGTAGAGTTAGTACATCCAGATAAGAGATTTGGGAAGCATTAGTCACCTATTGAATCTTAAGTGAAGATATTAAAGAAAGAACAGAATTTCCAGGAAAAAATTATGGCTGTTGCATGTATGACTGGAACAATAAAACTAAAAACTGCCAAAAGAATCAATAATATAATGAGAGAGAAAGAAACTGAAAAGTGTACTAAGTTTTTCAAATTTGTATGCTATCCCATGGCCTACTTGTTTTTGCCAAGTGAAAATTTGTTTATGCAGGTAACATTGGGCAGGTAGTTATATGTTGCCCCTAGACTATGCTGCATAGCTCCTGAGAGTCTGGCTCATGAAAAGTCTGTCTGAACCAACATCAAAGGAGCATGCATGTGACCGAATGAGGCCCTGGGCAAATATGTGACAGTTTTGTATATTGGTCTATGTGTGGCAATCCTGGCAATGGGAGCAAGGGTTGTCCCTGGCAGTTTGATTGGTTCTTAGTAACCTATTCCTCATTCCAGGTTGCCTTGTCCAGCAAGGGGGAGATGCTTGGTCTTAAGGCAGCATGATATGCCATGCTTTGCAGAAGTCCATAAGATGCCTGTTCCATGATTGGAGAGGGTGGAAGGGAGGAGTGGGGTGGGAGTATGAGAAGAGGAGGAAGGGGAGTAAAATAAATTAATTTACGAAAAGAACACAAAGCTCATCACCTGCCAAAGCACACTTCATTTCTCTCACTCCCTCCTTCACTGTACATTTCAACAGTAGTTTAAAAATACACATAGCACACAATTCCTACTATGCTTTTACCCACATCCTAAAATGTTCTTTCCAGTTCTGTCATTTGCTTGCCTTACCAGCTTTCTTTTAATCTGGTGTACAATTCCCCTGACCCTTGAATTTATGCAGCACATGAGGGGGAGGTGATTTTACCTCATCTTCTATGCTCTCATAGTTTTTTCTATGTTTTCCCATTATCTCTCTGCACTACAATTACAAAACGTATGGATTTGGTACTGTAAGCTTTTAGTATTTATTTAAGTCTTCTGATAACTTTCTGTGTGGTTATAAATTTCCCATTTTCCAGACCATCCACTTGAGTCAGAATGTAATAAGGTACCCCCATTAAACTCATGGGCCTAAAATGTCATATGTTTCTTTTTATTTTATCTTCCCCCCAATTTATAAATTTTGATTAAAGTTTGTCAGTAACTTATAGACTTCATATGTTGAGTTTGGATCATCCAAACAAACTTTCTATCTCTACTTTTTCTCTAATCTTCATTTAAAAAATCAACAACCAAACAATAAATTGCTGGACAACCAGGAAAGGCCTCACAAAGGAGAATATTTATATTGTCCTTGGAAGAGGTGACTAAAAGAGCCTGGGTGTTCATAGCAGTATCATACCCAGGAAGGAAATAGCATGGGCAAAGATGCAAACACCAGACCATAAAAGTGATGTGGCATAGAAAGGGGGTAGTGTCTTAACTTTATACATAATTCTTCTATCCTGTCTGGACACTTGAAACGAAATTATTCTCATCCATCTCCTCCTTCCCAGTATAACCATGATTAATGAACCAATTTTGAAGATGTTTGTTAAGTTAGAGTCATACTCTCCTGTTTAAAGATGTGATCTAGGAAATTATGGATATTAAGTACTGAAAAATGGTGGTATTCCAGGAGATATAGATTTAATGGGGGAGAGGGTGATAACCATTACACTTCTATGTAGCTGTTATCCCTCTGTTTATAAAGATCTATATATTCTATTCAATATCATTTCCACTTAGTAGCAGGGCACCACCTATGTATAAATCTATTAGATTCACTGTAGAGATCTTTTCAAGATTCCTATGGTTCATTTTCTGGCTACCCTCTCAGGATAGTGAAAATGGTGATAGCCAGTACAATAAATGGTGAGGATGGGAACAAATAAAAAAAAGGAAAGAAAGAAGGAAATTCAACCCTTTTCACTTTCTCTGAACCTCTACAGTGCCAAGTTATGAATATACAATGATACCTCACTATGTAAGAAAATAACAGTGCATTATGTACTAGGATAGAAATGGATACTAACATGATGTGAGATGAATTGTTTTATGTTTCTATAAACCACTGAATACATTTATGGAATTATATAAATGGTGTCAATACATTCAGCAACTGCTCTTCTTTTTGAGGCTCAGGTTGATCAGGGTTTCCCTTCAGAGAAAAATCATACCAACGTAAAACATTTTGTCAGGATTGTACCAAACTAAAAATCAGAGTGCTGAAGAGATAGTTAGTCACATCTTTCCAATGAAAATAGTGAAATATAAAAGGTATTGAATTGTAACTGAGGTTCGAATGGACCTTAACAAATCTTAGTAGCTGAAAGCTGATTCAAAATAAATGTAGGTAATTAACAGATTGGAGATCTGCAAGCAACAGTAATTGGATTATCAATGGATAATTTGTTTCCATGGAAGTTTTTGCTATCTGCACATCTGTAATATTTCATTCTTATCATTTTGTTCCTAAAAGAATGTCCTCAAAACTCAGTTAATCCCCCATATGATCTTTATAATTAAGTTATTTTGAAGAGACGGGTACTGCAATTCTATCCTGAAACAACATCCAAAGCCCTCATTTTAATTACAAATGACACTTTACTTCTGCTGCCTTTGCAATGGCTCTTTCAGAAGAATATTGTTTTCTCGATCTCCAGGGATTATAAGACCAAGTTTAATAACTTTGATATATTCTAATATTGACCACTAATCTAGGTGTTGTTATGAGTCACAGCAATTAAACATTTCACATTTCAAGTAGTCATTCATTGAATTCTAACTTTTTATCAGCTTTGAAATCAGAATAGGAACCTGGTTCTCACAGGTTGTGCTGTTCTCTATAGCGAATATTAAACACTGTACACTTTTTCTTCTTTGAACAGATGACAGAATGAGGGCAGGATATGTAAAATTATTGTCAAATTCAATTACAAAGGCCACCTAGAATTCAATCAGCTATTGTTGAGAATGAATTGTAAGTATTATAACTAGCATATATAAGTAAAGGTTTATAAATTAATTCCCAGAGCTATTAAGAGTGAATCAAAAAGTTACTTGTGAAAATAGTTGGGGTGATGGTATAGAGCTGTCATCTCAGAAGTATATGGGCTGAATCATAAGGATTACAAGTACTGGGGCAACCTGGTCTGTACAGTGAGATACATATTCAATTACACTCATGGATCCAAGATTTTAAGCAAATCATTAAGTCACATAGGACACTATCTGGAAGTGACCAGGTGAAGGAATAGAAACAAAAGGCATAGAAAAGGAAGAAAGAGATAGAATTGGATGTGGAGGCCATACCTCCACATAGCTAAGTATGTGATATTCTTGTATGAAAAAGAAAACTTTATAAAATTTAATGTTATGTACAAAGAATATATGCCAGGTAAAGAAAAATCAACAACATATAATGGAGAGGCTAAAAATATATTCACACAAAGTGAGGAAGAGAGTCAGAGAAACAGAAACAGAGAGACAGAAAGACAAAGAGACAGAGACACACAAACACACAGAGAGGAGAGAGAGAAAGATAGAGGGAGAAAAAAAGGATTTGTTACTTTACCATAGGCCATTTAGCTTGATATGTGTGTTATTGATTTGTAAAATGTCTCATAAGAGGCTTTACTATACAACAAGGTAACATATTAACAAATTATAGTAGGGAAATTTTACAACTCCATCTGGCTTATAACTGACCACCAAATATGATTTTACCCAGTGGTTAAGAAATTCTAAGATATTGAAAAAAAGAGAATTTCAAGAGACTCAGAAGAGTTTAACTTGTTGTTAGCTAAAAAAATATAGCCTTTTCAGTAGAAGACTCATTGAATGGTAATATAATATGTCTATTTTAACCAGATTTAAGGATAATTATCAACATCAAATAATTTAGTGTATCATCAGTGTTCCTAGCATTTCTTTCAAGGTATGAGGTTTTATTATTATTATTATTTTATTACTTTAAAAAATACCAATCCAAAATTCTTGATCCCTCCCCTCCTCCCACTCCCTCCACACACCTTCCCACCCCTGCCTGCTCCAATCCTAAGAGAAGGCAAAGCACCCTTCCCTGAGGAAAGTCCAAGGCCCTCCCTACTATATCTAGGTTGAGCAAGATATACATCCAAAGAGAATAGGATCCCATAAAGCCAGTACATGCAGTAGAGCCAAATCTATTGCCACTGTCAGTGGCCCCTCAGTCTGCCCCAACTGTCAATGGCATTCAAAGGGACTAGTTTGATCCCATTCTCGCTCACTGCCAGTCCATTTGGAGTTAGTGAGATCCCCATTATCTCAGGAAAACTGTCTCAGTGGATGAATTCCTCATGGTCTTGACCTACTTGTTCATATTCTCACTCCTTCCACTCTTCAACAGGACCTTGGGAGCTCAGTCTAGTGCTTCCATGTGGTTCTCTGCCTGTTTCCATCTGTTGTTGGACAAAGATTCTATGGTGATATTTAAGATAATCATCAGTCTGACTACAGGACAAGGCCACTTCAGGCACCCTCTCCTCTATTGCTTAGGGTCTTAGCTGTGGTCATCCTTGCGGATTCCTGGAAATTTTTCTAGGGCCAGGTTTCTTGCTAACCCCATAATGTCTCCGTCAATCAAGGTATCTCTTTCCTTGCTCTCATATCTCTCCTTCCTACATTTTGACTCTCCCATTCCCTGAAATTCTCCTCAACCTTCCCCTTCTCCCTTTCATTCTACCTTCTGTCCCGCCCCCCTTTTCCCAATTTTGACAGGCGATCTTGTCTGTTTTCAATTCCCAGATGAGTCTATGTGTGGTTTTCTTTGGGTTCACCTTATTACTTAGCTTCTCTAGGATCATGAACTATAGGCCCAATGTCCTTTGTTTATGGCTAATATCCACTTATGAGTGAGTATATACCATATCCATATTTTTGGGTCTGGGTCACCTCACTCAGGATAGTGTTTTCTAATTCATTCTATTTGCATGCAAAATTCAAGATGTCATTTTTTTAACCGCTGAGTGTACTCTCACACTTTCTTTATTCATTCTTCAGCTGAGGATGATTTAGGTTATTTCCTCAGTGTGTGCTGTTATGTCCCCCTTTTCAGTTCTGATTTTGTTAATTCTGATGTTCTCTCTCTGCTTTTTGATTAGTTTAGATAAGTGTTTGTCAATCTTGTTGATTTTCTCAAAGAATGAGTTCTTTGTTTCATTGATTCTTTGTATTGTTTTCTTTGTTTCTATTTTGTTCATTTCAGCCTTCAATTTGATTATTTCATCTCTTCTACTCCTCCTAGGTGAATCTGCTTCATTTTTTCTAGACCTTTCATGTGTGCTATTAAGTTGCTAATGTGAGCTTTCTCCGTTTTCTTTATGTGGGCACTTTGTGCTATGAACTTTTCTCTTAGTACTGCTTTCATAGTGTTTGGATATGTTGTGCCTTCATTTTCGTTGAATTCAAGGAAGACTTTAATTTTTTTCTTTATTTCTTCCTTGAC
>LOJH01036674.1:0-15457 GCA_001685095.1 Ellobius talpinus | reverse complement strand
CTCTCTCTCTCTCTCTCTGCCTTTGAAGTAGGCCAGGCGTCTTGCAAAGTGATTGTAAAGAGCTGGGCATTGAAAGCTTAGCTCTCCGGGAAAGCCTTCCTCCCACTTACACAGATGGACTGCACCTTGAAAGGTTTACTTCCTTGCTGTATTTTCTGCTTAGGTCCACATCAAAGTTTAGAGATAATTTTGTGAGGATCAACATGGACAAACATTTGGGAAAGAGAACCCTTAATTCCAAGGGCAAAAGTGATTTTGGAAAATCCTTCGGCTTTCTGTTAGATGCCCACTGGTTTTGAAAGTAAAAGAGGAGGCTGTGTTTGTACCTGAGGGGTTTAGAAATCATCTCCATCTGCTCTGTGTTCCTCAGTGCTCCCTCCATCCCACCTAACTAGTAACCACTTTTTTTTCTTTTTCTTTTCTTTTTTTAAATGGAGAGTGGGCAGATCCTCTCATTCCTTCTGTACTGGTTCTGGGTGGTTGTATAGTCACAGTACTTGCATTCTTTCTGACCACAGAGCACCATACCTTGGGAGTCACTTTAGTAAGTTCTCACCCCTTCTCCATCAGCAGATTCAGTAAAAGTTTTCTCAGTGTCTCCCACTTCATGGTTCTTCCATTCATCATGGTCTCAGATTACAGTGATCTTTTGTTGAAGCCACAGAAGCCTCATAATTGTGGCCTTGTGACCTTGAAGTGGTCTCCTTGGATCTCAAACCCTACATACATGGGTTGACCTTTCAGGCTCTGAACTCAAGTATGTTTTTAGGTTTCCATAGTCTTAATCCAGTATTCCTGGTGAGGCAGGAAATCCTGATACTCCCCCCTTCCCTCTCCTGGGCCCCCACCAGAAGCTACAGTACAACAGGCACACTGTCTCCCAGAACTTTCTAAGGTTATCCTTTGTGAAACAAACCCAAGAAAAGGATTTAGAGAAAACCTTTAACCACCTAAGACCGGTCTTAGACTTTTTTGGCCAAGGACCCCAGCAGTATTTTCACTTGCTTTTATGCACTGTATGCAAGTTTTTGCACTTAAGGACAACACAGACAGCTGACTGGTAACCAGAGTTCCTTCAAGCAGAATTCAGGGCATCCATGTGTTTAAGTACACACATTCGTATCTTTAAGATGTTAGTTAGTTTTCAGCAATTGAAAAAAACTGGAGCAGTCTTCCGTGTCCCAAGCTAACCTTGAACTTGCTATGATCCTGAGGTTATCCTTGAAGTTTGATCCTCCTGACCACACCTCATAGCCATGCGCCACCACAAACACATTGTACAGTGTGGGGCTTTGTGTGTACTAGGTGTGCGCTCTACACCTAAACTGTGATCTCCAGCCCCTCCAGTGGATAATCCACCTATGACAGAAAGCGAGTCAGCTTGGAGCACTCAGCCTGTAGCCTGTGCTCCCCTGGAGCATTACTGCATGCACGATCTAACTTAACACCACACAGATCCATGATATGCTGCTTTTATTATCCCTGTTTTAGAGACAAAGAAACAGAGGTAGAGAGCAATTAAGTAACCTGATTTCTCTGCTGGAGTAGGGAGCTGAGAGCCTAAATAGGCCTGTGTGACTGGACACATCAGTGCAGCCCCCTGAGCACCTAGCTGTGTGGGTGAAGACAGAGGCTATACTTCCTGGGCCTTCTCATCCGTTACCTTGGCAAGTTCACCTAACACAACCACTTTTGTGTGCCAAGCACCTTTTGGCCTGGGGGCAGGTGTGTTACAAGTATAAGGGCTTAAAGAATTCCTGGCCTGGTAAAGTTCTTAGAGGTAAGAACTTATAGTTAGCGGCTGGATGTTCCAGGCCACCAGTGAGTCTTCCCAGGGCTTAGGGAACCCTTCTCCTGGGGGCAGGGGGGACTCTGGGAGGTAGAAAGGGGGAAGCACTTGGGTAGACTCACATATACACACTCCCGATGTTCTCAGTCTCGTACTGGGGAAATGGCTCAGCTAAACTGCTTGCCACGTAAGTGTGACAACCTGAGCTCAATATCCCAGAACCTCAAAAAAAAAAAGTTAGGTGTGGTGGTGCAAGCCTGTAATCCCGGTACCGTGTATGGGGATGGGGTAAGGGGAGGAGTGTGGGATGGGGGGATAAAAGGATCCCTGGGCTTGTTGGTCAGTGTAGTTGAATCCTTAAGTTCCAGGTTCAATATGAGAGACTCTGTCTCAAAAAATAAAGTGGGGAGTGACGGATGAAGACACCTGGTGTCGTCAGCCTCTGGCCTCTACATACACACATGAACCTCCCTGTCCCCATAGAAACACACACACTATACACACAACAACAACAACAACAATCTAAGGGCAGTTTTCTTCATTTGGTAGACAAAACAGGAACTGCAGAGTATGTGTATAAAGAGTCATGACTAATGTGTGTGTCAAAATAGCAATTATGACTTTGCGATTAAAATTTTAAAAATATTTATCTTATATGTATGAGTGTTTTGCTTGCACATGTCTGCATTATGCACATTCTAGAACTGTGAGCTGCTGTATGTGTGCTAGGAATCGAACCCAGGTCCTCTGCAAGAGCAAGAAGTGCTCTTAACCACTGAGCCGTCTCTCCAGCCCCACATCTGTAATTTTTAATGACATAGTAGTTTGATTTGGGATCATTCTCGTCATGTACTAAGTGCTAGAGAGACTAGAGCTGTGATAGCTGCTCTGTTCCAGGTACCTGTCTCATCAGACCTATACCAGCTCACCAAACACATGACTGCTCAGGCCAAGGACTGATGCTACAGTGAGTCATAGAAAGAGAGACTAACTATGGGAGTCCCCTGGTCACGTGAGTTTAAATCCCAGCGTTAGCTTCTGACACTGATCTGGCTCAGTGGAGAGCAATGGCTCCACGTTAGTGTCTGGCCTGTTCTCCTTCCAGGAAGTCTGTCCATTCTCAGAACACATCTTCCAGGGCTCACCTCGAGTGTCCCCTGTTTAATCCCTTCTCACCACCTTTGTCTTTGTGGCTACCTGCAGGGCCTAAGCTATCCTATACATAAAAGAGCCAGTTGCACCAAGGGTTAGACCTTTGCTACAGGCACAAGGTGGACATCATCTGGGCTTCTATTTGAAATGAACACTCAGGCCTCCCCTGATCTACTGATTCAGAACACGTATCTTACCACGGCGCTTGGGTGATCTCAGTATGAATTACTGCCCGAGTGTGCGGGTTACAGGTGAAGTACATCAGGCTGTTAGTGTGTGGGGTTCTTATTATCTTCTCTCTCTTTAGATAACTTCCTAAAGGTGACGCCTTGGTGGCCCCTTTCTCTTAAGTTGTACCTAGAAGCTAAGTAGTGCTAAGATAGGGCGTGTACCACGTTGACTGACAGGTGTTAGTTTTAGAACACAAATCCACCCGTATTATTGCCCTAATGAATTTCCACCCTAATCCTCTTAAGGGACACATCTGTTTGTTACATTACATTGAGATTTTTCAAAGATGAGATCATTAGTAAACTTGGCAAGTGGGCTATGCCTCGGTATCTTAGGACAACACTGTTTAAGAATGTTCTGTGAATGGCTACGAGTCTAAGCAGGGTTGAATCTAGCCCCACTGTAATTAGCTCACTTGATTGGAACCTTGCTATTGAGATCGGGATCATGGGATTGAACCCTTTATGGGTCAGCTGGCTTTGCTTCATGCATGGCTACAGACCATGTCACTAACCCAGCCAGACATCCAGCAGGTGCTCCCATGGCTTCTTGCAAGAATCTGAGTTGGGACAGAATGACAGCATACTTGGGGGTGCGGTGGGGCAGGGCTCCTCTGAAATGAGCTCGTGTTGGAGACTGTCCTATAGACCTCCAAATTTTATTTGATATAGAAATGTCAAATTTCATTTCTCGCTGTCCCCAGCAACTGTGGCAGGTTGACAGACAGGGAAACACCAGCGAACACAGAAGGAAACTGAGTCATAGGTGGGTTAAACAGGTTGCTAAAGGCCATAAGGCCATGCTGCTTTAAGTGAAGGAGCTGGGATTGAAGGTCAAGTCTTTTTTTACTCTGAAGCCTGTAGCCAACTGTGTCCCATTATTAGAAAACCAGCAGAACATGGGATGCTGCTCCCCACGAGGGCGGGGCACGGCTGCCTGCTGTGGGGCTGAGACTTACATTGCTCTGCTGGTGGATGTGGGCCTGTGCCTTTTGTCCTTGGAGTCCAACCTGGGTCCCGCAGCAAAACAACTGGCCTGTCTTTACCCTCCCCCATGGTACCATGAAATGTTAGTTCTTGCTGGTGGCAGCTTCAAACTCATTAACATGGCAGGTCAACTCAGGAGCGCCCTTCCCCCACCCGCTTTTCTTTCCCTGGGTTCTCGCTAGTGGTGAAACTTTCCAACCCCCATGGGACTTTGCTTCCTTCAGGCAGAGGCAGCTACTGCTCCTTGTGGCCTCCACACTTCATCCGCTGTTCCTCTGACTTCTGTGGCTGGCTTCAGAATGCCCTGTCTGCAAACAATCTCTTCTTCTTGCTCCGTTTGCAGTGTTGGGTTTGAGAGTGAAGTGAGAGAGGAATAGTAAGTCACAACAAAACGTTAAGCCTCCCCATAGGGATGGCATCAGCAAGAGCCCAATTGTAGGATGCTGCAGTTTCGCTACCAAACAAATTGTGAAGAAAAAGAGAAGACTAGAAAGAAACAAAATGAAAAGAAGCTTTAGAGATGTACTAACCCAGCATGAGGCTCAAGTTGAAGGCTGAGTCAAACAAACACATTGTAAATAAATATTTGAGATTGGTGGGGAAAATCAAATGGGACTGGCTAGTTGGTAGTGTACATGATTAACTTTTAAAATAACATATTTATTAACTAATTTTGTGTGGTGAATACCTGTGTGCATGCATGTGACACGGCGTGTATGTGTGGAGGTCAGAGGTCAGCTTTCAAGAGTTGTTCTCTCCTTCAACCACACGGGTCCCTAAACTGAACTCAGGTTGGCAGACTCATCAGTAGCATCTTTTCGAGCCCCTCATGACTGGTTTTAAAGTGAGATAAAGCTATGCTGCTGTTTTGAAATAAGAATTTGTGTTGTTCAGAGATATGTAATGAAATGTTTACAGTCCAGGGTATAGATGACTGGAACTTGCTTTAGGGTGATCTAAGATAGAGAGGCAGGCAGGTGGGTCAGTGTCCAGATAGCTTAGGTAGATTGTAGTTAATCTGGATTGTGGGTTGCGGAGAAGGGGCTGATAGTGTTTCTTATACTTTTGCATATTGGGATTTTCCTCTTCCTCCTCTTCCTCATCTTCCTCCTCTTTCTCCTCCTCCTCCTCCTGCTCATCCTCCTCCTCCTTCTTTGGGATCAGAGCTCTGTCATTGAGCCTTACAGTTCCCCAAGCATGATCACTATGGCCAAGTGAAGTGTTTTGTCTTGCCACAATTATGTCTCACTCTGTAGCCCTAGCTGGCCTGAAACACATCGTCTTCACCTCTTCTGCTGATGCTGAGATTTCTGGCCTGTGCCATCATGCCTCTGGTGATATTTTCTCTTCCCACTGGGTTGCAGTCACCTTAGGATTTTAGAAAGGCATCATTTTTTGTTTCTTTGTTTGTATTCAGAGTATCTTCCCAGGCTCAGCTGATCACCATGTTGATTGATGTCATGGGTACCTGTTCCATCTCCTGCTGGCCTGGTGAAGGAAATGCTCAGGGAGGGCTGCACCTGGCTCTAGTATAGGCACCTGCACTTTAACGACTAAGATGTGGTTACAGCTGAAATAAATGACACCTTATGTAAAGGTAGCCAGTTTCCTACTTCTATTGAAGCCTTTGGCGTGCCTCCTGGCCACAGCAGGGCTTGATTTCCAGGGAACCAACCCTGCCACTGCATTTCAGCTCCAAAGAGCACCTTGGGGTATAACAAATGGCAGGGCATTTTAACAAGTGAAAATGGAAGTTTGTGTATGTTGGCATTTCTACTACTACCTTCAACTTTTTATGGGAAGACTAAAACATTTGTGGGCCACCAAAGAGGGGATAAGATGAATCATTCAGAAGGAAAAAAAATCCCAACTGATTACCAACCAGAAAGAGCACATTCTCAGAGGTTTCAGGATTTTACAGACTGTAACAAACAGGATCTACATTGTATCTGTTCACAAAGTGGGGCTCCTTACTTCCTCTGGCTTAATCCTCATTGGCCGTACTCTCACTCCTGTCTCGGTGCTGGGGCTGCAAATGTGGCCACAAAGCCAGGCATCCACAACACCTTTTTGCCAGTTAGTTTTGTAACTTAGAAATTAAACTGCTAAACTCCAAGGGGTAATGTTTAAGGACTAATGTTAGGAAAAACATTTTAAACTTTTTGAACAAATAGAAGAAAAAGAAGAAAAATAAAGAAAGGGAACATTGAGGGCTCAATAAAGAACAGTTTCCTTAGAAGGAAGCAAATTAGTTTCTCAAATGCCTCATCAAATACTTTTTTTTTGCCTTCTTGAAATAGAGATAACCAAGAAGGAGGCTTCCCTAGAGTTCATAGGGTTGCTCTGCTTCGCCACACTCTGATATATTCTGAGGACGGGAATGAAAGGGTGGGGTCTTGAAAAAGGATGTTCTAGGATAAGCCCAAGGTGTTTTTAAACAACTTGTTAAATTAAAAAAATTGTGTGTGTGTGTGTGTGCGCATGTATGTGGATACGTGTATGTGGATACGTGTGGAGGCCAGAAGATGGTGTCTGATCTTTCAGAGGTGGTTGTGAGTCAGTCCATGTAGGTGCTGGGAACTGAACTCAGAATGAGCACTTTCAACCACTGAGCTATGTCTCTGGCCCCACCAAGTCATCTTCCACTGGTTGAACAGATGCAAAGGGTTTTATAGCAAATGATTGATGGATATATTCAATACTTTTATTGCTGCTGTGACTAAATAAAAAAGGGCAACTTACAGGAGTAAGAGGTTGTTTTGCCTTATGGTTCAGACTTTACCATCCATCACGGTCAAGGTGTAACAGAGGCAGCCTCTGTCTGTGGTTGGTGGAAGGATGCTCAGAGAGGGGAACATGGGTGCTCAGCCGGCTTTCTCTGGTTTCTCTTCTTTTCATATGGTCCAGGATTTTTCTACCCATGAAAACTGCTGCCCACATCCAGGGTGGGTATTTCTTAGTTAATCTAGGGGATGCCCACACTCCCGAGGTGCTCTGTGCCAGTTCCCTAGACGTTTTTAATCCAATCAAGTTAGCTCACACCACAGTGGCCAGGTGCTCTTGGCTAGAGCTGGCAAGGTTAAGATGCAGGTGGGATCCTCCGACAGGTGTGTTCTTAGAGGACAGAATGAGCAGGACTGTCCTTCTGACCCAGCTAGGGTCGTGCACAGCCCCACAGCTT
Source organism: Ellobius talpinus (assembly GCA_001685095.1). Taxonomy (NCBI): domain Eukaryota; kingdom Metazoa; phylum Chordata; class Mammalia; order Rodentia; family Cricetidae; genus Ellobius; species Ellobius talpinus. The sequence goes on along the minus strand of LOJH01036674.1, from coordinate 8,118 downwards.
CTCACCAGCCGTGGTTTTGAGTGAGGGAGTTTATCCCTGCTGCCCTGTAGTCACCTGTGCACTTGCTCCAGCCGGGACTCTTTTCCAGTCCCGAATTTCTGACAAGGGTGAGCCCAGTGACGGCGGGAACAACCCATGCCTCATACACAAGAGCACTCAGCAGCGTTGGCTTTGAGACAGCTGACCATTTTCCTCCTCTCCTATTACTACACAGTTCTTAAATGAAAGCAAAATTTCGTATAACTAACAGTCCTGCACCCAGAACCGTCTAGCTTTCGTTCCCTGTGAACGGCGACTGACTGCTTGGAGGGAGTCATCGCTGCACAGCAGTTTGAAGGGTAGGGGATAGATTCTGTAGGGAAACAGTATGAGGGGTGTGATGGTTAACTTAGATTGTCCAATCGATTGGATTATGAAACACCTGAGGGATTAGTGACTCATACTGGTGAGGGCATTTCCAAAGAGAATTAACTGTCAGGGGATGTGGGGAGCAGCATCCCATGGCAGGGGTCTTAGACTAGACAGACAAGACAGAGAAATCCAGAGGAGAAGCAGCATCCAGGTCTCTGTTTCCTGGCTTGCCAAGATGAGGACCAGCAGTCTTGTCCTCCTGCTGCCGCGGGTGGTGAGCGACCCTGCTGCCCTGCTGTCCCTACTATGATAGACACAAGTAAACTTCCTTTTCCCTTACACAAGCATGGGGAAAGCTAAATAGTCCACGTTCACAGCTATAACAGAACTTTAAAAATAAGTCTCAGTTCATCAGGCCTCTATGCCTAAATAAATAAAAAGTCAGCAACAACAAAACTCTTACTGTGTCTGTTGAAGAATCTGGAACATTCCTCCTGCAGAAGGTGAAAGTACAGCCAACTCTCCCTGTAGCTGTGAATCTGAACTGTGCTTGTGAACTTAGGGAGCTATGTTTGGAGAGAGGTTATACTGGTCAAGTTCAGCTCTTGAGAGAAGAACCAAGGGAGGATTCATCCCTTATATGATACATAAGATGGAGATGAAGCAGGTCTGGGTTTGGGACAGTAGCAAACTATGCTGAAGACATGCCGACCACCAGAAGGTACTGGTCCTAACATGTCCACATCTCACCATAACCAGAACACAAAGCACAAGAATATATCTGAGCATGTTCTAAGTCATCAGATATTTTTCAGTTACACAGTCTTTAGTGACAGCATGGTAATCCATTCTGTTCCTGGACCATGATCCGTGTTTTGATTGCTTCCAGTCCATGAGGGAAAGCACTCCTGTAATGTTTAACTAGCCCCAAACTCATGCATGCATGAATGAACCATTGGATATTTAGGTAGTTGACAATAAAGAAATAACAGGTAATTCTATAATACATTTACTTATAGAAAAAAACCAAGTCTTTGTGCCTGAACCTGCTTAATTCCTTAATTAAATTCCTAGATGTTTAACTGCTAAGTTGAAAGGTCAAGATCTCCTCTTTGAGGGAAGACGTTTCTGTGTTATGGACAATGGTGGTGGTTGAAAAAGTGATATCTAAGTTAGGGTAGAGGTGTTAGAGAGACGGGCAAGCACTGGAGCCCAAGGCTAGATGGCTTTCTTTGCTTTCTGCTGTTGTGTTCCCTCTGAGAGTAACACAGAGGTCACTGATGGAAGCCTGAATAAATGATGTGTGTGTACCCCACTGCTCCCCGCTGCTCAAAGGGCACCATGTGCCAGGTGGTCTCATCTGTGTACTGAACACTCTCTGACAAGGAGACTAGTTCTTACTGTGTTTAGTGTCTATGTCTCCCAGTAAGGTTCAAAGCCCAGGAGAAAGACACACACCTGAACTCCCTCTGTTTAGAGTGCCTAGGACATGATATGTAATTGACTCTAGTAAATATGTTTTCAGGCCTTCGTCCCATCTCTAATCTACCAACAGGATTATGACATGTTCTGCCTTCTCAAGCCGAAGGTGAGTGTGGCAGGACCAACTGCTCTATTCTTTGTACCCTTTCCACACTGGACCTATGCCAAGTTCTCAGATGAGAAAGTCTAACTTATACAGAAGGGTCAGATTGACAGGGCAGGGCCACATGATCCCATAGGTGCCATTTTCTGTTGCATTTGGGTTGGTGTTCTTACCACCATAGAGAACTGTTCAACTCTGTGTGTCTCACCAGAACTCCACTGTCCATGAATATAAAATGACAGAGCCTGAGTCATCAGACATTCTTGGGTGTGTCATTTTTAGTGATAGCATGATAATCCATACATGCATCATGACGATGGAACTGCCCAATGGCTCTCCTCTTTCTCTCCGACACATGTGCAGATGAGTTTGTGTGGGGGACACTTGGGAGATGGCCTGGGTCAGGAGTCCTTTGATGGGGGAGGACATCTGGTTAAGCTTGAAGCCCACTGTCCAAAATGGAGAAGCACCACTTCTGTTACTTTTTTTAAAATTTTTCTTTATTCTTCTCTCATACAATACATCCTGACCACAGCATCCCCTCCCTCTGTTCCTCCCAGTTCATACACATCCCCTCTCCCCCACACCCACTCTCCCCCATCTCCCCCCAGAGGAGAACAGGTCTCTTAAGGACATCAACTGAACATGGTACAAGACACAATAAAACTAGGCACAAACCCTCACATTAAGGCTGGGTGAGGCGACCCAGTAGGAGGAAAAGTATCCCGAAAGCAGGCAAAAGAGTCAGAGACACCCCCACTGCCAGGAGTCCCCCCAAAACAGCAAGCCAACAGCCATAGCATAATACAGAGGTCCTAGCACAGATCCGTGCTGGCTCAGCTAGTATCGCTTCACTTCTGTGAGCCTCCATGAGCCCAGCTTAGTGGATTCTGTGGGCTGGCAGCATTACTTCTTTGGTACTGAACACTGAGTCATATTGCTGCCTATGCTGAGTGCTAAGGAGGGAAAGAGCTGCGGTGTGCTTATGTAAGGGATAAGGGACCCCTAAGGCCATTGTGGCTGTAGCAGCCATGATTAGCGGGTTTGGGGAGGCAAGAGTTGTGGCCATGGAGCCTAACTATTCTTTCATTATCTGTATATTTCGATATTTTTTTCTTTATTTTGTTTGTTAAGATGGGGTCTCATGTGGCTAAGGCTGACCTTGAACTCACTATGTAGCCAAAGATGGCTTTAAACTCCCTGGTCTCCCTGCCTCTACTTCATAAGTGCTGGGATTATAGGCATGTGCCCCGTGCCCAGTTCTCATACTGGATACTCTGACTTTGTCAACCTCGTAAGTGCCAGGTAGGATTTTGTTACCAGTGGTAGCAGTCATGGNGGGGGGGGGCGGTCTTTGGGGGATTTCGTTCTTTGTGAGATCTTAGCAGCATGCTGCAGACATACTCAGGCTGACTTCTGAGAGCAGCTCCTGTAAACCTTCCAGAATGCAGCAATACCCGGGTGGGTGCTCTGTGGGCAGCCAGGGCCTGTAGTTGGAATAGCTTGGCCATTCTTCCTGTGCATCCTCCAAGCTCATCCACATATGTGTCAAGGAGTGGGAGAGGAGAGCAGCTGGGCAGAACTCTCCAGAACAATAGAGGTGCGAGGGGCTTTCTTTTTCTTTTCTCTTTCTTTCTTTCTTTCTTTCTTTCTTTCTTTCTTTCTNNNTCTCTCTCTCTCTCTCTCTCTCTCTCTCTCTCTCTTTCTTCTTTCTTTTTCTTTTCTTTCTTTTTTTTGTTCCCAGAACTGGGTGCATTTTTGTGGACAGTGATTCACCACAGAGTATGCCAGTAATAGAACCATGGCATGTCTTCAAAAGGCACTGGGGCATGGATTGCCCTGGCTGGTCTCTGTGCAGCCATTGAAAGGGGCAATGTGGCACAAAAACCCCCATTACAGAGATAAAGAGAGCTACAGTTCAGCAACATTTGTAACAGACGCACACAAACAGACCCTCATAGGGAATAGCCTCTCACAGGAAACAGCCCCTTATAGGAATCAGCCTCTCACAGGAAACAGCTTCTCACAGGAAATATTCCCTCACAGGAAATGGTCTTTCACAGGAAACAGCCTTTCACAGGAAACAGTTTCTCACAGGAAATGGCCCCTCATGGGAAACAGCCCCTCACGGAAATGGGGAACAGTGTCTCAAAGGAAGCAATCACTGTAGGAAATGGCCCCTCACGAGGCAGTGAAACTTGAATTTGGAGTGTTCTTTCCTTTGTGTCTCTCTGGTGAGAGAACCTATCACAATCTGTCAGAGGTAAGGGTGAAGGAAATTGACCCCCAGAGAAAGCATGCAGAGGGAAGACAGTTTAAGCTGAGTTTACTGATGTTATGTGCCATGTCAGCACAAATCAGTTCCGGATGTTACTTCCGTCCTATCCAATAGACACAGCGGGAAATGGAAGGGGGGAGAAGACAGCAAGACAGGAAGAAATTTACTCAAAGGACAAGTGAAGGAGACTGAAGGGGGACAATGTATGGACAGATAGCCACTGAAAGACGTCATGCCAAGACAATATGAGAAGAGGGAAAGACACAGGCTCATGCCTCAGACATGTTTAGGGAAGGCAGGGATCTTTCTGCCCATGGGTTGGGACTCTGGTGTTTCCTGGTAAGCTGATTATTCAGTTACTAGCTAGTGAGGACCCTCATCTGAGGGCTTCCTTCCTTTTCCCTTCTCAAAGGTGTTCATAGGTATTGTTCTGCTGTCAGATTCTTCGGAGAGAAGCAAAGAGCAACATGGCAGGGCAGTAAAATAATGGTAATGTCTCTGTATTTGATAGGCCTGCTTGCCCCATGCCTGCGCCTACTCACTTCACCCACCTGGGTGGGCTCTGGGGATCGAACCTAGGGCCTCAGACGTGTTTAGGCCAGTGCTCTATCGTTGAGCAGCAGCCGCGCTCCTCTTTGTTTATCCTCCTGAAACTTTGAGCAGCATTATCTCCCTTGGAAGGCCGTTGATCAGAATAATCAAAACAGGCCCTCACCTTCATTGCGCGTCACATATTTGTGTGACTTTCAGTCCCAGCTGCGTGGGCCCTGCAGGCTGTGCCCACTTCCCCGAGTGTTATCCTGTGTTCACAACAATCCCAGCACATCTCTTCTCCCCCGCAGGCTGTGCCCACTTCCCCGAGTGTTATCCTGTATTCACAACTATTCCAGCGTGTCTATTCCCCTACCCACCCCTGTTCCCCCATAGTGTTCCCACTGCTAGCGCAGGTCCTGACTGAGAATGCAGGGATGAAGCTGGCTTTTCAGATGCAGCCCCACTCCATACGCCTATTGGTCTGTCCTCCCAGGCTTTTCCCTGCTTCTCTTCTCGTGGAGAACCTAGCCGCTGTCTGCTGTCCTTACTCTCCACTCCGCTCTGGGATCCTTTCTTTAGCATTTATGTGGCCTACAGCCACCTTCATTCAGATGGATCCTTCTCCTTGGCCCCTAGGCCCAGGCTTCCATCTTTCTTCTATCTTAGAGCCTCCTTATTTAAGCTCCGCTATCTTCTCTCATGACCCTTATTGTCCCATCTCAGCTTCTGTACTCATTGTATTGTATTTCCTCTTCCTTTCAGCCCAATGGATGGTTTCCTGTCTTGACCTAGTGTCTTAGCAACACTTGTCAGTTTTGGTCAGTGCCATCTATTTCTTCTTTATCTTTCTGCTCCTCATGCCCTCTGAATGTTGCCTATCAGGACACTCCTTCTCTGCACAGTCCTCTCCTTTCTAGGAGGCTTCAAGGGCTTTCTGATGACCATGGAGTTCATATCTCTGGTCCATTTCTCTTTCTGGGCCCGAAAACCAATATGCAGTGGTCCCTTGGGCAATTCCTCCGGACATACTGCAGACGCTGACAATCCAGTGTGTCCAAATCAGACCTTCCTCTCCTGTAGACATGTGCTGCCTCCGTGAAGAGCGTTATCAGCAAGTTGTCCAGTCCGAGAGTCTTCTCTGGTTCCGCCTCATGCTCGGTTGCTCCTGCTGTGTCTTGGGATCCTCCTTCTCTCCATTCTATGAGGGGTTGTGCCTGTGGAGAAAAAGCTCAGTGTTTATTAGGCAACTAAAGATGAGATACTGTTTGAGAAAGATTAAATCATGGGGGATTGCTCAAACCATGTGGGCACCTCTGTTTGTTCTGCTGTGGATACAAATCAGTGGAAAATGTCCTCCCTCCAGACAACTGTTTCTGTTTTCTCACACTCTTTCCTTGGATTAGGGATCTGGGAGGGGCTCACTGGTGATCTGACTCAGGGTCTCTCAGGGGTTTACATCCAGGTGGTACCTGGCCTGGGTTCCTCTCAGAGGGTGTTTTATCCATTGCCCGGAGGCCGTGCCTGAGAAGATGTGAATAGTTGACAGTCCCTGTCTCCATGGCCTCTCTACTGAGTCTCCCTAGCTTCTAGGAGCTGGACTTATAAGCAGTTTGAGGTTTCAAAGACAGCCAGAGCCAGAGGAGTGCCAGAATGCTGTGCCACCTTTTTCTCAGTACCATTCATTAGATGCACATCACTAAGGCTGACTCTCACTCTAGGGCAGAGAACAGGACGTCACTCCTTCATAGGAAGCATGCTGAAGGGTTAGTGAACTTAAACCATGTAAACACTGTGAAATTCAGTTGTATTTTGGTGTATAGCTCTGTACATATCAGAGGCTTCTGTAATGGATAAGATATGAGACATTTCTGGAAGGTGTGTTCGTTTGTGGTCATGCACTCTTCTTAGCACCATATCCCTGGTGGGCACGGATCTCTCCGAGAGGTTTCTCAGAACTCCACGTGAGTAGAGTCATTCTGTATGTGATCTTTTGAAACTGATGCCTTTACTCTCTATAATGTACTGAAGATCCTTGTCAGTTGTTGGGTGCATTAACAGTCCATTCCTTTCATCACCAAGTCCATGTATGGGCCTACCATAGTCTGTTTATATCAATTTGCTCATTGAAGAATATTTGCATTGTGTAAAGATTTTGTGTGAACACAAGTTTTAATTGTTTTCCTATGGTAAATCCTATGGTAAATATCTGCACATTGAATTGCTTTGGGCCAAAGTGGCATTGCCTGCTTTTTTTTTTTGGTAGCAGATACCGTTAGGAGAAATTGTTAACTGTGTCTTTGGACTTCAGTGTCTAAGGAGCTTTTGAAATTCTGCCTAGAAATCATCACTCATAGCTGCTTGAGTCTTCTTTTCATTAAATCTTCTGAGGCCCCAGTGTGGATGAAACATGAGATAAGGTTCTGGTGTCTGTGGCAGCTTTGTCACCTTGAGCTATGGCATTACCCAGCACTTGCTGTGTACACCCATCCTGTAGCTCTCCAGAGGGACAATAGTCATGACTGCGCTTTGAGGAGTACCATTTCTCAAATCCCAGAGTACATAGATTGCCCAGAATTTCATCACTCATCAAAATACAGTCAGCCCTCTGCATTGCAGGTGCTGTATGTGAGGATTCAACCAAGTGTGGATCCAGAACGTTAGAAAAAGGCTCGCCTCTGCGTTCTACTGAGCAGTTGCTGATTTGTGGTCATCCCCTCAACAGTGCAGTAGAATGACTATTTGTGACCATTAGTGTTGTACTAGGCAGTGTATGTATGATAGAGATGGCTTCCAGTGTACGAAAGGATGCTTACATGCCTTGTATGCAAACGCTATGGTGCTTATATCAGAGACTCTGGTGTCTGTTATGGGGATCCTGGATCCAGCCGCCACAGACACCAAAGGACGGAGCTGGCATTAACTAAAGCATCCAGAACGCTGGAGATTGTTAGATTGTGCATCAAGAGGAAATGAGAAGTTAATGGGGGCATGTGCCTTGCTGGATGTGGCTCTTGGCCTCCTTCCTTGGCCACCCAAGAGTTCTGAATCTGCCATTCGGGACCAGACTACCCTCCCAGGTCACCCTCATCCTAAGCCTTTTGGCTACCTTGTTTGCACACTGTGAAGACACATGTACATGTTTTCTTTATGGGTGGAAGCGAGGGACTTTAGCAGAGGAGATTTGGGGCGACAGCGAATCCTGAGAGCCTGGCTTGCCTGAACTTTACTTGAAACATTAGAGTTTGTGCACAGCCCTTTAGTTAAAGACCACACGCTTCTCACAGCTGCTGCGGGGAAGGACTTAGCTAAAACCCAGAACTGTAGTGATAAGGGGAGAGCAGGGGCCTGCTTTCGTCCCACCCGGCTCCCG
>LOJH01036671.1:3580-15457 GCA_001685095.1 Ellobius talpinus | reverse complement strand
ATTAATTAACCAATGAAAGCAACAGATAGATAGAAGACCCTCCTACATCACGAGCCGTCTTCAGGACAGTTGTCATCACCCTGTCCTTGTTGTAAGTGACAAGCTCCTGTGGCACTTGGCACTCTGCAGTCACACATGGGCCTGCTGAGCTGCCCCCAGGTCATACTCCCTGAGGTGACTCTCAACAGAAAAGCTCAACCTGAGCCAAGATATGCTGCCTCCAGATACACCAGGGAGGACCAGAGCAACCAGGCTTCCTAGAGCCTACCGGTGTCCCCTTTGTTGTTTAAAGGTGGATTCTGAAAAGCAGAAGACTGCTGGCTGTGGGATCCTGGATTATCTAGGCTAAATCTTTGTTCCCCGTGGCTACCTCAAGTGACCACTGGAGAGATACACAGTCTCTCTGGATTTGGGGTGACTGGTCTGCAAGATGAGAGTTCTTTGCTTAAGGAGAAAAAAAAAGTCTAGAAGGTCCCTCCACAGTAACTAATGTGATGTCCATACCCACCAACCCTACACTCCCTGTTACCCCTTCAAGCACACATGGCTCTGACAGGTCCCCTTTTATATAGAACGTAGCTTTCCCATATGTCATTTCTCATTGTTATTATTGCTAATAATCAGTTTTCTCTTTTTGTTTTCTCTGTGGCACCAATGATGTCACTGAACGTCTCACCTTCCTGTTTCACATAGCCCAGGCTGGCCCTGAGCTCACTGTGGCACCAAGATGTCCCTGAACGTCTCACCTTCCTGTTTCACATAGCCCAGGCTGGCCCTGAGCTCACTGTGGCACCAAGGATGTCCCTGAACGTCTCACCTTCCTGTTTCACATAGCCCAGGCTGGCCCTGAACTCACTGTGGCACCAAGGATGTCCCTGAACATCTCACCCTCCTGTTTCACATAGCCCAGGCTGGCCCTGAGCTCACTGTGGCACCAAGGATGTCCCTGAACGTCTCACCTTCCTGTTTCACATAGCCCAGGCTGGCCCTGAACTCACTGTGGCACCAAGGATGTCCCTGAACATCTCACCCTCCTGTTTCACATAGCCCAGGCTGGCCCTGAGCTCACTGTGGCACCAAGGATGTCCCTGAACGTCTCACCTTCCTGTCCCCATCTTGTGGGTTCTGGGATGATAGGCATGTGCTACCTCACTTGATTTACCTAGTGATGTTGATGAAGTCCAGGGCTTTGTGCGTGCTGGGTGAGTACAAACATCGCCATCCGAGGCATTTCCTTTTAAGTGCATATTCCATGCCAAGTACATACCAGGTCCCCAAGGTATGTCCTTAAGTCTTCACGGTGGAGATGATTGTGATGGGCATGTCAGCTGCTCTCCCTGTGCCCTTGCTATGTGCTGGGCCTCACCTGTATCTCCTCTAAGTGTCTACTCCTGGGTCCTCACGGTAGACAGTGTATCTTCATTTTACAGATGAAGACGTCAGGTCTCAGAACTTACGAAGTTTGCATAAGGTGCATAATATGAAGGAATGCTGAGATTGCGACTCAAACCTGCCCCAGCACCAAGGACTTTGGTTCCTTTACTTAGTGTCACAATCTTCCCAGCATGGCCACCCATGGTTTTAGGAAAAGTTCATTGCTTTTTCCTTAAAAATAATAATTGTTTCATAAATCGTATGTAAGGATGACAGGTAGGGAATAGAGCTGGGGAAGTCTGGACTTGAAAGTCTGGTCATTCTGAGCGGAAGCCTGTAGTGGTTTGTACAAAAAAAAAAATGTCCTCCAAATGCTGAGACATTTGATCACCAGGTCCCCATATGGTGGTAATGTTGGGGGCCGGGGGCGGTTAGGGGTGTGGCTTTGCTGGAGGTAGGTTTTAAGAGTTTAAAGTCTCCCATCTCTTCCAGTTAGCTTGCTCTGCTCTCTGTGGTTGAGGATGTGAGCTCTCAGCTACTGCTTAGGCTGCCATCCCTGCCTGCTTTCCTGCCGTGATGGAACTCTTACTCTCTGGATTTGTAGACCAAAATAAACTTCTTCAAGGAGCCCTTTTTAACCCTGGTGCCTTGAGTCACCGCAACAGAAAAGTAACAAATACAAAGTCACCGGTCCTGTTCTTTCTATTTTTGAGGGGGTTTTGTTTGCTTGTTTATTTTGTTTTTAAACACTTTATTTTTATTTCTTGGGCACTGGTATTTTTGCCTGAATCACATGCATGCTTTGTACCCAGGGAGGCCAAAGAGGGTGTCAGATCTCCTGGATCTGTGAGCCACCATGTGGGTGCTGGGAATCGAACCTGGACCCTTTGCAAGAGCAGGCAGTGCTTGTTACTGCTGAGCCATCTTTCCATCCCCATAGTCCTATTTTCAGATTCTCCTGGGAGAAACTCATGAAGGGATCAACTGTGCACACGGAACAAGTCAAGACTCCATCTGTTGGCAACCCCACACCTTGGAGTTGTTCCCAGTCCCTTGTCTGGAAATCCTTCTTTGTTCTGTCCCCCAAAGTGCCTGAAGATCCTCTTCCTGGTAGCCTGGTGGTCATAGCCACCGAGTGACAGGCACTCTGCCACGTCCAGCCTCCCTGTCTCAGCTGAGAAAGAATGGGCTGAACTGCTGTTGCTTCTGACCAGACCCTGTCTGCAGGACCAGAAACATTAGGCGTCCACCCCCAGGCAAGAAACAACAAAGGCCCTTCTCTCCCAGCCCAATTCCTGTGCCACCTTCTATTCCTACCCAGTGCTCCAGATGGGCTGGAAGGAAGGCCCTGGGCAAATATTGGCTCTTGAAAGGTTAATAATTTACAAATGAACTACAGCTGATAAGAAGTCGGAGCTTCTGCTGCCAGGATACTGGGGACGTGCTATGCATGCAGTCAGTTTCCAATGGCAGGAACAAAGCCGCGGGAGCCAGGGGGCCCTTTATAAAAAGCCTTGGAGATGTGGCTAAGATGCTTGTTCCCTCATATAACCTTGGCAGCTGTGAGACAGGGGATTTGGTCAAACCACACCAACGAAAGTGCAGTCCCAGACGCCTCCTCTCCTGTCTATACCACCCTGGTAGCGTCCACATTTCAAGCCAGGAGGCTGAACCAGGTTTTTTATTCAACTGTACACACCTGGCACTCCACCTCCCCAGCCTCCCACACAACTCCCCTCCTGAGACTTAGGTGTCCCTGGAAAGGCAGGTGTTTCTATTTGCTCCTCCACAGGGGGGAAAAACAAAGTTCGTTTACATAAGCTATTTGGGAATGCATAGGACTTGAGAAGACTTCTAAAAATGCAGGGACAGCCCACGCATTTGGGAGCTGGGAAGGAGCACAGGGGATGGATGGGAGAGGTGGAGGGAAATGAGAAAGAGAGGGAGAACTGTTTGCATGAGGGATTATCACAGTGAAATCCGCAAAGACGGGTGAGGAGGGGCCGTGAAATGCTCCTGAAGGGCAGAAATGACAGAACGGGAGCCTAAAAGATCAGGCTGTTTTAGGGCAAGTGTTTTTCTCTCCTGCTCTGATCCATTATCTGGACTGACACACAGGAAGATATATTCAAAAGAGAGAATGTTTAATCATCTCAGGGTCTTGTCTCTTGTAAAGGACAAGACATTCCTCTCATGAAGCTCTGCTAAGAGGTCATCCATGAAGCAGCAGGAGGCTGAAGCCTGCATGGGTGTACAGAGACCTCACCCTACAGCTCAGTGGAGCCAAGCTCACAAATCTCCTACACATTTGCTGTCTCCACTTCTCTCCCTGCCTCTGTGATAAAACGCTCTGGCCAAAGCAGTTTAACAGATAAGGGGCTAGTTTTTTGCCCATGGCGCCATGTTTCTGTCCATCGTGGTAGAGTAGTTAAAGCAGGAACTGGTCACATTGCTTCCTCAGTCAAGGAATAGACAAAGATAAACAAAGGTGTTCAATTCCCATTCACAATACGTAAAGTCCTGGATCCCTGCCTGGATATAAAGACAAACAGGTACTCAGTTCTCTTTCTCCATATGTGTAGTCCTGGATCCCTATCCAGATCCCTTCCTCTATGTGTACAGTCCTGGATCCCTGCTCAGGGAATAGTGTTACCCATGGTGGATTGGCTACCCCACCTCAATAAGTGCAATTAGGATAATCCCCCACAGATACAAACATGCTCAGAGACCCATCTCCCAGGTGATTCTAGATTCAGCAACACTGATAATCAGCACTAACCATCAGACTTACACTGGGCACACATGCATGCACACACTCGCATACTTGTGCTCAGATACTCAAGAGCAATACTGCATATATGGTCATGTTTACATACAGATTGCATGATCGCACTTGCAGTCACACACATGTGCACAGGTGCAGTCACACACGTGCACAGGTGCAGTCACACACGTGCACAGGTGCAAACATACCTAAGCCCGTCTGGAGTAGAGCCAGTGACCATACCAGAGATTTGGAGAACAGATGGGAGCCAAGACAAGGGCTCTAGTGGGAAGTCTTTCAGCCTGTGCTCCCCTCTTCTGAAATGTCCCTCTTGATCACACCCACATACCTCCTGTGCTTGTCCATCCATCTGCCCAGGGGTTCCTGGCCAGAGGAGCTGCCCTCCCTGTGTCCTGGGTAACTGATTCCACTGGCCAGAGGGGTCTTAGCGGTTGTGGTGCTGGGGAGTGCTCCCTGGGTACAGCTACTCAGCTCAGAGGCTGGGTTTCTGATATATAGCTTGGTGTATGACATCATAACTTCCTATAAATTGAAGGTTGCCCAGAAAAGCGAAAAGCAAAGAGTCGTGAACAGGCCTGGAGCCACCTGGTCAGGGAGCTATGAAGGAAGGGCCCCAGGTTCTGTGATGGGGCCTAGGATCCCTGCTTCCCACCCTGCCTGAGACGTTTCTGTTGGGTTTTCCCAGAAATTCTGTGGAACAGTACAGGCTGCTTAAATCTAGATTAGCTTTGATTTAATTTACTTGCAAACTAATAATACCAATTAGCACTATTCACATTAATGCTAATGATTATTAACTACACCGTTGATGGACATAGATCTAATTCAACCCTCTTCGGCCATCTCCTCCCTGCTCATACCTCTGACTAGAAGCAAGCGCCTGGTCCTCAGATCTCACAGCCCTGACTTCCTGTCTTCATTTTCCCCTCTGTGCCAGTTATTTCCTTCTTACCTTCAAAGGAGGATCCCACATGCTCTACATGCAGAAGCCACATCTTGTCTCTCATTTCAGCTCACACACCTAGGTACAGCTACTTGCACGTAACCATTCTCAACAAACACTATTTGTGGAGTGGATGAGAAAATGCATGACAGGACCCAAGTTGAGATGAATAAATTATCTCAGGTGATGGTACTTGATATCCTTTCCGAGGAATATGTTGGGTCCTTGTCCTTGACAAATTAGGTATCCTCAAGGGTGACTCACTCCACTGTTTCAGCAAATGCCAGGCCACTCAGGGAACAAGAAAGTGAGTCAGAAATGACTCTGGCCTTGCAGTCTCCTTGGACTGAGGTCGGGGTATAAGGGGGCAGGAGATGGTGGTGTTTCCACCAGGGGACACATTCAGCACAATTCCCACCCCCAGAGAAGTAGAGGTAAGAAAATCACGCAAGACGGATCTGCCCTAATCTTGCAACAAGATCATGTTAAAAGCGATTTTTCAAGCCTGAGTAAGATGTTTATGGCCTGATAGATGATGGCTGGCAAACTCATTTTATCATAAATATCACAGCAGATAATACACTTCAGTATAAATGATGCATCTGCCTTTGCCAGGATCTCGCCATGAGTAATGTCCCTCTGATACCAGCTTCTAAAAGATAAACAAATTATGGGCGGTAATTACTCAAAGTTTGATTTTCCTTTTTATGAACGCTCCTTCACCCTAATCACACTCAGGATGGAAAGACGTTGGAGACATGAATGGGACTTAAAGTGGGGACGCAAAGGGCCTACTTCCCCCAGTGGGGAGGGGGAAGACGGAGTGTTTCCATGGCTCCAGGATAAAAGGAAAGACCAAGGAAGTAGGAAAGTGTACAAGAGGTAGAAAATTGCGCTGGGGAGAAGACAGCAACTCCTCCAACATATGCTTGCTTAGAACATGCTTCGGCCATAGACAAATCCTTTCTCTCATGGGCTATGCATACAACTACCCCCCCACCTCAGCTCAGGTTTCTCTCTGCAAACTCTGAAGCCCACTGAGGCTCCTGACCTTGACTCCTCATTCTGAATGCTGATGTCTGAGCTATTACTGCTGGTATAACAGAACACCTGTAAAGATTGGCCTTTGGGGGGGCTCATGCTCGTTGAGTCTGGCAAGTTCAAGAGAACAGTCCTGGGAGCCCAGTGGGTATGAACTTGGCCGTGAGAGTGGAACACTCAGGGGCCTAATGCCAGAGCAGCTCCAGTGAGGTCTCTGGACTTGGAAGAGAAGGATGAAAGAACTAACGTAAACAAGGCTGATGTAAAAAATTAGGTCCACAAATCAAACGACTGAAAATCCAGACCAGAGTATTGGCTGAGTTCCCTCCAAAGACTCTGGCGCTGAGACCTCCCTGGTCACTCCCTAGGACCCCGTTATAAGCAACAGTCCTTGGTGTTCTCATGCCTCTAGCCTCCGCCTCAATGGTCACATGTCGTCCCTGGGCAGTCTCCTAGAATAGCATCAAAATTGATTAAGCCCATACCCTGCTGTAGCGTGACGTCAGCTAAATAAATCTGCCTGATTCCATTTCTAAGTAGAAACTCATCATGTGGAAGACTGAGACACCTAAGCAGAGACAACGAGGGGAAGAGAGAGACTGACATGAGAAACAGGAAGAGAAGCACAAGGAGAGACGAAGGAAAAGAAAGAGAGATGTGGGAAAGGATGAAGGGGGAGAGGAGGAATGGGAAGAGGAAAGGGAGGAAAGGGAGGCAGGCAGGATGGAGCAGAAGGGGGTGAGGAGGAGAAGGAACGGGCAATGGAGCAGCTTCTCAGAAAGTAAATGCACACACACTGAGTCCTGAACACCAAGTGTAGAGACAAAGGAACACCTCAGTGTTCAGTGAATTCCCCCAAGTGCACACCCCTCACTGGCTAGGTCCAATGCCAGCGGAGCAGTGTTTGCTGGAGTCAACTATGTTATAAGTAGTCTATAAGTATCTTCAGGTAGTAATTGGCTGCAGCGAGGAAAAGCAGCCTGCGAGTTGGGATCCCTGGGACCTCTGGCACCTGACATCCCACTTCCTGCCCTGACTCCAGGGGCTTCCAATCTTAAAGTTGAGAGCTTGAGTGGTGGGGAGAACAAAACCTTATTCACAAGCAGTGTTGGAGTGGTCATGTGGTCATGTGCTTTTATACCTCCCCTAGAGAAGAAAGCAGGTCACCTAGGAGCTGTGGTGACAGTTTCTCCTAAGGACAATGTTCTGAGGGCTGCAAGTCTACCTCCGTCATTCATCCAAGATGTCATTGATTGTTACTTTCCAGCTTCCATGTTCTGGTCTATTCCAGCTTCCTAGAATTTCCTAAACTCTCTAAAGGGAGACTGTTATATTAGCATTGGTCAAAATAGACCCCAGGCATGAAAAATCTAAATTAACAGGAGGAAGGAGACCTTGGGGTTGGCAAGAGAAAACCCCTGGGGGCAAGAGAGGTGTGCCCATGTGTTTGTAGGTGTGCATTTCATGTTTGTGTGTATATGTATATATGCATGTGTCTGTGTGTGCCTTTGTTTGTGGAAGCCACAGATAGAGGCAGAAGAAAGGCCCTCAAAATATACTCATTCATTTCTGAGTCTCTGGCCTCTGGAATACTCTTTGTCATTGCAATAGTCGCTCACTCACTTGGCAGAAGGTCATAGAACAGGCATAATTTATGAATGAGACCGCCCTTGCTTTTATTTTCCTTTACCATATTAGAAATGAATAGGTTTGGCTTTCAGGTAATGTTCCCCACTCCCCTTTTGTCCTTGAAACCGTCACTGGAAATGGAAAGGCCTCTCTCTCCCAGAGAATTTGTCGTGCTGGCCTTGACCAGGGCTGTGGCTGGAAGATGAGGTTGAAAGGGCAGAAGGGCAAATGCAGGCTCACACATCACCGTCCCCAGCCCCTGGGCCAGGCCAGAAGGAAGAGAGCATCTATAGTCAGAGCACCTGTAGCTAGGACTCCCAGGCTTCCTTCTCCACAGCCATGGCCCTCAGGGACAACCATACAACCAGCAGAAAGTTAATGGGCAATTACTCTGCATGGCCACACAATGTAGTGTGTGTCCTGGCACCGTTAGTTACCATAGTAACCTTTATTCTTCCTTCCATTCCCTTACTTATTCATTCTTGTCTTCTTCTGCATACTGATAGTAGACTATGCTAAGTACCAGAGGCATCAAAACGGAAAACAGAAACCCAGTCTGTAAGATCAATTCTTAATAAAATCAAGAAGGAAAGGGAATTGGGAACGCTGAGGGCTCAGAGTCACAAACTATGGAGTTGAACTCTTCTACCATGGACAGGGTATTTTTACCTCTCTTACAGGGCACAGGTGGCTCTAGACTCACAAGTACAAGTCTGGGCCTCTTCCTATTTGTAGGTTTCTTCCTCTGCTAGTGTCTGGTACCCCTCTCTGATCTTTTGAACAAAACTCCTCATAGTTCATCCCACAATAAGGTGGGTGGTACTAAAACCTCAAGGTCAAGGCCCTGAGAGAAGTCTCAAAAGGACTGTCAGTTTGGAAGCTTGCAAAAGGAGGCGGTTGTTGCTGGTACCCTGACACAAAGGAGACTGACTCCCCCAGGTCCTAGGCTGAAAGAGGAAGGCTACATGAGTGTGAATCCATGAACTAAAGAGGCCAAAGCCACCACCGGTGCTGAACAGAACTGAGAAACAGTCTGTCGATGCTGTATCACTCCTGTATGCTTCCTTCTTAATAAAATCAGCCTAAGAAGCACCCTTCCTGAAGCCTGGCTCCACAGTGCATTCATGTGGTTGCCTTTCATCCTCTGACTGGCAATGGTTTTACTGGAAAGCAGCAAACACTAGGGGCTGTCCCAAGTCCCTTCTCCTTCCCCTGTTATACAAGGAGAGATGGCTCAGTGGTTAAGGGCTTTGCCTGTTCTTCCAGAGGTCCTGAGTTCAATTCCCAGCAACCACATGTGTTCACAAACACCTGTAATGAGATTTGGTGCCCTCTTCTGGCCTGCACGAATACATGCAGGCAGAACACTGAATACATAATAAATAAATCTTAAAAAAAAAACAACAACAAGGAACTCTAGCTAGGGGGCCCCCGCAGGTCCTGCAGCTGGGAGAAAGAGAGGGATGAAGTCACAGTAGTAGGTCCTTTCTTGCTTTGTCTCAGGCCGTGCCTCTGTCTTGCCTCTGTGCCACATCCTCCTAGTGTCACCTCCCACCAGATCATCTGCGGCTGAGGCGCACAAGGTTAGTTCTCTCACCCGATCCCACGCCTGCACCCATGCCTGCACCCACACCTGCACCCACGCCTGCACCCACGCCTGCACCCATACCTGCACCCACGCCTGCACCCACGCCTGAACCCATGCCTGCACCCACACCTGCACCCATGACTGCACCCACGCCTGCACCCACACCTGCACCCACACCTGCACCCACGCCTGTACCCACGCCTGCACCCACACCTGCACCAACGCCTGCACCCACGCCTGCACCCATACCTGCACCCACACCTGCACTAACGCCTGCACCCACGCCTGCACCCACAACTGTACCCACCCTGTACCCACACCTGTACCCACACCTGCATCCACACCTGTACCTATGCCTGAAACCACACCGGGAACTTCTGGGAAGATACCATGGCAACTGCTGCTGCCCACTGGGCACTAAGGACCATAGTGCCAGGACACCATCCCAGGACCCTGAGTTCTACCTCTTTTGCCTCAGAAACCAGCTCCCAAATCTACCCCAGGTTCTGTCTGACTAGCTGGTCTATTTATGCATCCTATTTTCATCTCAGAGGATGAGGCATTGAGAATATGACTTCTCATAGCAGAGTCAAGTAAAATTTTAGGGTCAAAAACTTCTCAAACATCAGAAAAGAGAACAGGTAGGTACCCAGGACATCTAAAATAATAATAATGATGACAATACATTTTTTAATGGTATGTGTTTGCTATAGGAATGAGAACATAAGTCATGGTTAAGCTACAGACTTGGGGCAACATGCAAAAATCTCCAGGATCACTGGGTTAATTCCGGCAGAGAGGTTAGAACTCAGTGCAGGAGCTACAAGCCTATGGACACAATTGTCCCTTACCAGTTCCAGAAAACTGCTGCTGGGCTGGCAGCAAACCCCACTATAATTGCAGAGGTCAGCATGCCTTCCCACCCAGAAATGCCTGTCTACCCGGCTAGGGGCACTAGTCAGATGTTAGAGCTAATGTGAACCCTAGTCAGAGAGAAGTTAAGGAAGCCCAACTCTAGATGGCTTAGGAATGCACTCTGAGATTCCACACCAAGACCTAAGTCTGAGGCTTTTCATCACAGACCCACCCCAGGATGCTCAGATGGGAATGGACCAGACATGCAGTTCACCAACGTTCTACCCATGTCTCTTACTTGGGCTCCAGGTTCAAAATCCCTGTATTGCTGCTTCCAGTCAAGGGGACTTGGCGTCTGTCCCTTCCCACCATCTCCCTTTCCCTTAACTACCTGCATGCAGCCTTTCTTTAAAACTGATGCCTTCTCTTGATGGATTCCATTTCTAACTCCCCGTCAAATAGGCGGCTTTCTCTCTTCATTTTCCAAGACTTTGTCCACATCCATTAGGCCGGAGAGAGTGGATTTCATTATGATCATTACCAATATGGACAGGCAGCCAAGATTTAATATTTGTTGGTCAATAACTGCTTTCCTATCTAATAGCTCTAATGGCCATTTAGCGGGGACTGTGACCTTCCTGTCCTGCTGGCTTCTAAGGCCGTATGCTGACGCTAACAGAGCACAGGAGTGCAGGATCTTTGGACCAGTTTATCCTGAGTAAGCACAGGGTATGTGAGGCTGGGGTAGGGAACCAGAAGCATGACACCTCATCTTCCGAGTCTAATCTATGTCCAGCACCCAGTGGAGCAATCCTTGGCCTCGTTGTTCTCTCTTCTCTGGGTGGTCCAGCACACAGTGGGTCCCTTCCTTGACCCCATTGCTCTCTCTTCTCTGGGTGATCCAGCACACAGTGGGTCCCTTCCTGACCCCATCGCTCTCTCTTCTCTGGGTAGTCCACACCCAGTGAAGCCTTTCCTGACCCATTGCTCGCTCTTCTCTGGGTGGTCCAGCACCCACATTTTGTTCATATCCTTTCTTACCTAAGAAGATTGCAGACTCCCTAAGAGCAGAGCTTTCCTTAATGAATCAGAGAAATGGATAGGGGAGTTCCAGGGAAGGGATGAGAACCTTGTACTGGAGTAAACAGGGGTTCAGGACACTGCTCGGCCTAGGGAGGAAGTCTGGGGTGTGTTCCCTCCAAGGTGAGTTAGGGTTCAACAGCAATGTCTGTCCTGACCCTGGACATAACTTGTGCCATAGTAGCTACAGGAAGAACCAGCAGTGGGGAAGGAGAAGGAGAAAAGGGTGAGCCCAGTACAAAGATCACATGTAACACTGGTATTTAGGACTCTGGCAGCATGAAGCAGCCACCATCCAAGGCTGTCCACTCCCAGGGAGTCCCTAAGTGGCAGGCCTAGTATGAGCCACCAGCTCAGGGAGATGCAGGTAAAATCTCTGGAAAAAGCATAGTTGAATTCAAAATCAGAGAAAAGAAGACAATTCTGAACGAAGATCCTTCCTCAGAGATGACTGAACCCTTAGCTGTTTTCACCCCATAGCATACAGTAGCTTCTCCAGGCTTCATAGAGGGCCCTGCTGCCATGGGGGCTTCTCCAGGCTTCATAGAGGGCCCTGCTGCCATGGGGGCTTCTCCAGGCTTC